>VMDO01001667.1:0-197108 GCA_007922755.1 Pedetes capensis | reverse complement strand
TGTAGTATAGTTTGAAGTCAGGGATTGTGATTCCACCTGCATTAGATTTGCAGCTTAAAAGTGTTTTGGCTATACGTGGTCTTTTGTGGTTCCATATGAATTTTTGGATCATTTTTTCTATTTCTGTAAAGTCAGTCAGTGGAATTTTAATGGGTATTGCATTAAATCTATAGATTGCTTTTGGCAGGATAGCCATTTTAACTATATTAATTCTCCCTATCCAGGAGCAGGGGAGGTCTTTCCATTTTTTTAGTGTCCTCTGCTATTTCTTTCTTTAATGTTTTCAAATTTCCCTTGTAGAGATCTGAAGGGTCTTTGGTTAGATTGACTCCAAGGTATTTAATTTTCTAGTGGGCTATCATGAATAGTAGTTTTCCTGAAATTTCCTTCTCTTTCTGTTTGGAATTGGTGTAAAGAAAAGCTATTGATTTTTGTGTGTTAATTTTGTAGCCTGTGACTTTGCTGAAGTTTTCTGGTTGAGGTTTTGGGTCTTTCAGGTACAAGATCATATCATCTGCAAATAAGGATAATTTGACCTTTTCCTTGCCAATCTGTATCCCTTTGATTTCTTTCTCTTGTCTGATTGCCTTGGCCAGGACTTCAATTACTATGTTAAATAGAATAGGAGAGAGAGGACATCCTTGTCTTGTTCCAGATCTAAGAGGAAATGGTTTCAGTTTTTCTCCATTTAATACAATGTTGGCTGTAGGTTTATCATAAATGGCTTTTATGAAATTAAGGTATTTGCCTGTTATACCTATCTTCTCCAGTGTTTTTATCATGAAAAGGTGTTGAACTTTATCGAAGGCCTTTTCAGCATCAATTGAGATAATAATGTGGTTTTTGTTTGCCAGTTTCTTGATATGCTGGATTACATTGATTGATTTCCGTATGTTAAACCAGCCCTGCATCTGTGTTATAAATCCCACTTGGTCATTCTGGATAATCTTTTTTATATGCTGCTGGATTCTGTTTGCCAGAATTTTATTAAATATTTTTGCGTCTAGATTCATAAGGGAGATGGGTCTATAATTCTCTATCTTAGATGAATCTTTTCCTGGTTTAGGTATCAGAGTGATGGTAGCTTCATAGAATGAACTTGGGAGTTTTCCCTCCTTTTCTATTTTTTGGAATAATTTGAGGAAGACAGGTATTATGTCTTCTTTAAAAGTTTGGTAAAATTCTGCCGTGAATCCATCAGGACCTGGGCTCTTCTTTGTTGGGAGACTTTTAATTACCTTTTCTATTTCTGTATATGTAATGGGCTTGTTTAAGTCAGTTATGTCTTCTGGGGTTAGCTTTGGTAGGTCATATGTGTTAATAAATTTGTCCATCATAGTACGGATTATGAAAGACAATGGATCCATAACCACCGACTCCAACGAAATACAGAAAATTGTCAGGGATTACTATGAGAGACTGTATTCCCAAAAATATGAAAATGCAGAAGAAATGGACAAATTTATTAACACGTATGACCTACCAAAGCTGATTGTCTTTTGGAAGTGGGTTGCCAGGTCCTTCTCCCAAGCCTACAGCACCTGGTATTCCCAGGCGGTCTCCCACCCAAGTACTAACCAAGCCTCACCCTGCTTAGCTTCAGAGATCTGACGGGATCAGATGCCACAGGGCTATAGCTGCAGGCTGTTTTAGCATTAGGGAATAGATTTGACTTGGCCAACCTCATCTTTGATTATCAACTCAGGGTCCATTTTTTTTTTTAACCCCTTTCTGGTCCCTCGCCTCCTCCCTCCATCATTTGGAAGCAAACTCCCAAAGGTCAGTGGTCACCAGCATGGTGGTGGATGCTCTCCTGCCTCTCCTTTTCAGCTGTCAGATCAGATCTGCTTCATGGTAGGTATGATTGTCTGGTGGTCACATGAGGAAACCAGGCCTCAGGTGTTAGGAGAGTCCCTGCCTTCCCATGCTGGGTGCTGAGGGCCGGGGCTAGAGCCCAGGTACCAGTGTTCTGACCTCGGCTTCCCAGTATGACTTTAGACTGGCGCTTGGGCGCTGCGTTTGCTTGAGACTGCATCCTGTTGTGACTTTGGGAAAGGCTCCTATTCTCCTCCCTGCTTCCATCTCTCACAAGGGGATGCTCTT
This sequence comes from Pedetes capensis, assembly GCA_007922755.1. Taxonomy (NCBI): domain Eukaryota; kingdom Metazoa; phylum Chordata; class Mammalia; order Rodentia; family Pedetidae; genus Pedetes; species Pedetes capensis. Next base: position 195,005 of record VMDO01001667.1, on the reverse strand, counting down.
TCTGTAAATCTTAAGCCTCTGGGCCATGCCTTGTGCAGGCCACTAGCCAGAGGGTTGAGGTGGATGCCACTTTCAGAAGCCCTTCGGGATCATTCCTTTATGCAAAGGTTGAGAGAGCATGTCCACGCTGTGTTCTGGGCCCTGGCTGTGGAGGAAGATAGTCGAAGGACTAGGCGGCTGGGGGTTGGCATGCTCTGCTCTGGGATGCGTTAGAGATATCACCACACACAGTGGGGATCAGGCAGTCCAGGGAAGATGGGGCTCCCAGTCCTCCAGTCCTGACTGCCCACCAGGAAACCCTTTCAGAAATGCCCTACCTTAAGTCACCCATTCGCTGCTTGTGTACCTCCAACAGTGCACTCGCTACCTATGGTAGCAATGGCAGGTCCACAGAAGGCGCTTTTATTGCTAGAAAGTTTTGCTCTTATTTCAGAAACAATCTGGATTTCTGCTGGGAAGGGATGAACCCAGACCGGAAGTCAAGATTCCTGAGTATGAGATTAGGGTAGCTGTGGCTAAGCCGGGGTTGCAGTTTCCTTCCAGTGGGGAGAACTTACCCCTGCTTCCTTTCACCCCTAACATTCTGATTATTTCCAACTCCTCCTCCTCCTCCTTCTCCTCCTCCTCCTTCTCCACCACCACCTCCTCCTCCTCCTCCTCCTCCTCCTCCTCCTCCTTTTCCTCCTCCTCCTTCTCTTCTTCTTCCTCCTTTTTTGGTGCTGGGGATAGAACCCAGGGCCTTATACATGCTAGGTAAGTGTTCTACCATTGAACTACCCTGCAGCCTTCTGATTTGTTTTCCAATGTGGCCTCCATCTCTGCAGGAGCAACTTTCAAGTGTTCAGAGAAGCTGAGGTCCTATTCAAGTGTAGACATCCCCATCTCTCATGGGGCTCTTGTCTCCAGCTGCCCAGCCAGCTATCTCCCTCTGGAAGCATCCCCACTGGGCTTGACCTTCTCCATGGAGTCTAAGCCTGGCACCAATCTCCAAAGCAGTCCTAGATCCACAGGCCCTGCTGCAGCCAGATGGTTATGGTGTTTTATCCCCCTTCCATGACACCACCTCACCCTAACACAGGCTGTCCTCGGACTTTAGAAAGACATAGGAACCACTCAGTCCACAAGGCTTTCCATCCCTTTACTCTGTATCTCAGTTAACTTTCAAATAGTCGAGCCTTGTGATTAGAAGAAGAGAGGGAAAAATAAGGTGGTGACCCCACCCCCACCCCCCCCAACTATGACTAGGTAATTGATGGAGAGCTGGGGCTCAGGCTGCCTTTTTGGTTTGGAAAGTGTGGAGGTGGCTAATCAGGCCCTGGCCTGAGAGTAATTCCATGCTGGTTGGCTGGACCACCCATCGCCATGGCAACTGTTGTTATTGGTAACTGAATAAGCATCCCTGAGAACAGTGGCTGGAGCAGCTGCTGATGGTTTTCCCTTCTAGTTGGAAGAGAGAGTAGCCAGGCTCTTTGCTGGTGAGCCTAAGTGCCTCTTTGCCTCACTGTGGGATCTTCATTTGATACTGGGCAAGATGAAGGCATCCTTGTTTCCTCTCTGACTTCTGCTACTAGAGAGGGTAGGACAAACTGACAGCATTCATTTTCCAGCTTCTTTGGAAAGCTGAGAAATGTGCTCAGAGACTCCAGCTAGTAAGATCCAGAACTTGAACCCTGTCCTGTCTGATTCTGAATCCTGTGCTCGTGATCACATGAATGACCTGCCTTTGTCCTTTTCCTCTGCAAACACATGGAAAATTTATTAGCCCTCTTTGGTGACACCACCAGTCTGCCTAATTATTTGTGGTAAGAGGTAGCATCTCACAGTGATTCTCAGCCCACCAAGAAACAGTCTAGAATTGATCTGACTTCATTATCCTTAAGCAGAATCAGTGGGACCTGCAGATGCTGTAGTCATAGAATTATTAGGGGGGAGGTGGAAGGACCTGGCCATTGCCTCAAACTCCCTGTTGTCCCCTGTGTACTTCCTCTGTCCCATGGTGGGTGATGCACAGGGAGAGGACCTGCCCTCAGAAGTGAAATCCATACCAATCATGGAGGTCCTTTGGCTATTGCATTAAGTCAGTCTCTCTATCTTTTGTCTCTCTTTCTCTCTCTCCTTCACTCCCTCTTTTCTCCTCTTCCTCTCCTTCCTACTTCTTCCCCCTCCTTCCTTCTTTCTCTCCCTTTGAATAGTCTTGTTTTGCAAAAAGATTTCTGGCCTATTTCCACTGGTCAATTTTCCTGGATGAACTTGAGAATCATTTTTTCTAGGATTCAGAAGTAATGCTGCTGAGATTTCAAGTGGAGCTGTATAAGCTTATAGTTGGCGAAGGCCCTGCCACATGGAAGTGAGAAAGAGCCTAGAGTATGGCATCTGGCTATCTGTATTCAACTTCTAGTACCCTTCTTAAGAAGGACACTTGTCTCAGCCTCTCAGAGGCTTCTAGCAGAACTGACAACTCCTTCCATCTTGAATATCCCCTATCCTTGGCCTCTATGACCCTACCTCTCTCTGGTTTTCCTCTCGTCTCTCAGCTGTTTCTTTATATTTCCTTTGTTCTTTCTCCTCTACCTGACCTTTCCAAGTTGAAGGGGATCTAGGCTTTACCCTAGGTGACATCATCCACCTACAAGTCTACAGTATAAAGCAAACTGCAGCTCACACCTCTGCTCTGAGCTCTGGACCTCTCACAGACCACTTTGCATCTCCTCTTAGATGCCCCCAAGGCATCTTAAGTTAATTCATAACTAAACATGACTCTTCCTCACTACCACAGCTTGGATCTGGAATGTCCCTCAAAGACCCATGTGTGGGGACTGGTCCCCAGGGAGTAGATGGAACCTTCAAGAGATGAGGCCTAGTGGGGAGTCTTTAGGTCATTGCAGGCATGTCCCTGAGTCATGGGACTCTGGCCCCTTTCTTTGTCTTTCTTCTTTGCCATAACTTGAGTGGTTTTATTCTGCCACACACTCCCACCAAGATGTATTGCCCTGCTACAGGCCCAAAAGCAATGAGACCAACTGATCATGGACCAGGACCTCCAAAACTGTGAGCCAAAATAAACCTTTGTTCTTTATAAGTCAGTTACTCAAGTATTTTGTTATAGTGGCATAAATCTGACTAACATACCCAGCAAAACCTATCTCTCCCACTCCTCCCCATCTGACATTTCCCATCTCAGGGGATGGAGCTTCCCTTTCCTCAGTAGTCAGGGGTAAGAGCAGAAGGAGCAGGAGACATTCTTCATACATCGTCTCTCTCCCTACTACATCAAATCCATCTGTAAATCCTGTTATGTCTATCTACTGAAAGGTCTCTAGAATCTTCCCACTTGTCCCTATCTCCACTGCCATGGCCTTCATCCACTTATGGTAATTGCTTGCCTGGTGTACTTCCACAGTCTCCTTACTACCCTCTCTGCTTCTGTGCTGCCCCTACTATCCTACTCTAGTCAGAATGCCCTTAAAATACAAATCATTTCGCATTACTCCCCTGCTCCCATTATTCCACAGGGCTCCCTGATCTTATGATAAAGGACTATAGGGGTTTTAAAAGATGGTGACAAATTTGTCTTCTGCTTTGAATCTAGGCAGTGACCATTTCAATTCATGAGAGTAGCGCAGCAATGACTCTGTGTGACTCCTGAGTGACACCTGAGCCTAAGTCATGGACGGACATGTGGCCTTTGTTTCATTCATTGGGATGTTGGCCCTTGGAGTCCTGAGTCACCATGCAAGATGTCTGATCACTATGAAGCAGCCATACTGTGAGGAAACCCAAGCCACATGGGGAGCTCATATATCAGGGCTTTGGTTGATAGTCACAAGTGAGTCTGTCCATTGCATCATTGTAGCCCAGAACCTGTATGAGAGAAGAAATCACCAGATGATTCTAAACCTGCCATAGCAGCCATCACATTACTCCCGGATTCCTGTCTTCCCAGACAAGGCCCCAGACACACTGAGGAACAGGATAGGCCATTCTTTTGTCCTGTTAGAATTCCCGAGCCACAGAAAGTGTGAGTATAATAAAGTGGTGGTTGCTTACAGTGGCTGAGGAGGCAGCAGTAGATAGCTGCACCAAAATCACATCTTGTAGCTGGCCTTCAGCCATCTTATGCATCTTGTCTCAGGGCCTTTGCATGTTACCCCTCTGTCTGGAATGTTTCCTCCTTGGCTGCCCATTGCAGATTCATCTTTCAGTCTCAGCTCAAACATGGTCTCCTCTGGGCACCTTTCCTGACTGTCCCTCCTCTGACCCAGTCAGTACCCACAATGGGCTTCCATCACATGCCCAGCTTCTCATCAGTGTGATCCTGGTGACCTTGGAACCACTTCTTCTGATTCTTACTCACTGGCAGGAGCCTCTTGGGTCAGGATCTCTAGCTGGTTCTCAGCTCCTAGACCACTGCCTGGCACATCGTGCCAAACAGTGACTGTTGGTGAGTGAGAGAATGGAGGGAGGTGACGCTTTCACTGCAACTGTTTGGAGAGCTTGTGTGGAAGGCAGGTAAGCATTTGATGTTGGTTCCAAACCACACCGGGCAAAAAACCCCAAATCAAAACAAAACAAAACAAGCCAGGGCTGGTGGGACACACCTATAGTCCCAGCACTTAGGAGGCAGAGGTAGAAAGATTGACATAAGTTCAAGGCCAGCCTGGTCTACTCAGTGAGACCCTGTCTCTGAAAAACAAAACAAAACAAAACCACATAGGCAGGGCTCCCTAGCATGAACTTCTCCCTGTCACCAGGGAGCAGACAAGAGGGGAAGGGCCTGGGCTGTGCAGGCTCAGGGGTGGTGGTACCCAGGGGGGAGGAGAACCTTGTGGGAGAAGGGGTTTGGTTATTGTGCCTTTGATGGCCCTCCTCCTATGCCAGAGCAGAAGAAGGATGTGGTCAGCCGGGAGGAGCATTCCATGCCTGGGCTCTATCCGTGGTCTTTGCTCCTGACCATGTAGGACCTAACACGCTGAGTGCAGGAAAAGCCCATCCTTGACTTGATGGAGAACTTGGGTGGGGCCCACTCACCCTCTCAGGCCCCATTTTTATACCAGTATTGGCAAATGTCCAACAAAAGCCTCCTCTGGCTTCATGGATCTATGTCGAGATAGCCTGGAGACCAGGAAGATGGCTCCCAGGTGGGTCTGTAATCCAGAGAAAGTTGGCAGGGAGGGATGGGATTTGTAATTTAAAGAAAATTAACAAATTACATCCTCAACACATTCAACTCCTAATCCCCTTGAAAGGATCTTTAGGCATCTAATTGACATGTTTTAAGAGACATATTGGCTAGTTAGACATCAATTGACATCCTTATTAAATATCAATTAACACATTCCCTAACTTGATATTTAATTAGCTTGCTATAGCTATTCTTTTAAAAGTCAATTAAATGCTTGGAATATTCTTACCAGCTGACTCCACTGATAGCAATTATGTATGAATTCCTGTCATAAGTCATTGTTAGTGGCTTCTAGGGCAAGCTGATTCCTAATACATGTATCAGGTCTTTCAATAAGAGCTTTAAAAATCAATCAGTAGATATCTAATGAACCCTCTTCTCATTGATGACTGTGAACGAAAGACATGTTTGGCTCTTGGACTGTGATTAATTGTATTTCCCTGATTGTAGAAATTCTAAATCAAAGAGTATAGATCCCTGCCTCCAGATAGAATCATGCTTTATTGTTTTTAATTGTGGTAAAATATACATAATCTAAAATTTACCATCTTAACCTTTAAAAAATGTATACATATCCAGCTGGGCACAGAGGTGCATGCCCGTAATCCCAGCTGCTCCGGAGGTGGAGGCAGGAGGATCACAAATTGGAAACCAGAGGCAGTCTGCATAATTTATGGAGACCCTGTCTCAAAAAGTAAAAAAAAAAACAAAAAAACAAAAACGGCCTGGAGGTGTAGCTCAGTGGTACAGCACTTGTAAAGCATGAAAGCATGAGGCTCTGGGTTCAAGTACCCCCCAAAATATATATATATATATATATACATTTCAATGGAGTTAAGTATGTTGACATTGTACTGTAATCTTCAGAACTCTTGTTATTTTGCAAAACTGAAACTCTGTACTCATTAAACAATGATTCACCAATCTTCCCCCACCAGCTCTGGCAGCCACCTTTCTTTCTCCTTTCTGTCTCGATGAATTTGACTACTTGAGGTGCCTCATACAAGTGTGATTATGTGATCTTTGTCCTGTGACTGACTGACTTCCCTTAGCATAATATCCTTAAGATTCACCCAGGTTGTAGTAAGTGTCAGGTTGCTTTCCTTTTGAAAGCCAAATAATATTCCATTGGCTTTATAGACCATAATTTGTTTATTCAGTCATCGACATGGAACTTTAGCTATTACGAATGATGCTGCTTTGAACATGGATGTACAAACATCTCTTGGAGACCCAGATTTCAATTCTTTTGGTTATATACTCAGGTTTGCTGGGTCACAGGGTAATTAATTCCATTTCTAATTTTTTGAAGACATGCTTCATTTTTGTGAGAGGACAAAGAAAATATTAAGATGCTTCAGGTTGTACTACTAGAGATAGAACACCCAGAATAATGAAGGTGAGAGCCCCGCTTGCTGCACTCCTGCTCAGACCTCAGTAGTTATACCCTTACAGGATGAGGAGAACATGGGGTCTTTGGAACAGACACAGTTGCAAGTAGCTAGGATAGCTTGTGGTGATGGGTAAAGTGGGGTGAGGCATCATTTTCAGCTGTCCACGGGTGTCTTGTGGCCTAGCCTAGAGTAACTTGGGTAGCTGTAGACCATAACCTGGACTAGTCAGTGGACATGATGGGGCTCATAGGAGAAAGAACTTTGACCTCTCCAAATCCTCAATCATGGGGGGCAGTTGCTAGAGGTGGTGAGTTCCCTGTCACCTAAAGTATGTAAGTAGTACCTAGTAGATTACTTAGCCTGCAGCCGTCCTACTGTGGGACGTCCCACTGATCTCTTCAGCATGGTCGCATCTGAGCAGGCAGCCACTCAGTGTCTCTGCATCTCATTAGATCTCGGAAGCTGATCAGGGTCGGGCCTAGTTAGTCCTTGGACGGCAGACTGCCTGGGAACACTGGGTGCTGTAGGCTTGGGAGAAGGACCGGCAACCCACTCTCAAAAAGCAATCAGCCATTGAAAGCCCTATAAGAGCCAGGTGTGTGGTGCTTGCCTGTAATCCCAGTGACTTGGGAGGCAGAGGTAGGAGGATTGCAAATTCAAGACCAGAGGCAGTCGGCGTAATTTAGCGAGACTCTGTCCCAAAAAGTAAAAAAAAATGGACTGGAGGTGCAGCTCAGTGGTACAGTACTTGCAAAGCATGAAAACACAAGGCCCTGGGTTCAAACCTCAGCACCAAAAAAAAAAAAAAAAAAAAAAAAGAGAGAGAGAACCTATGAATAGCAGAGAACTTTGAATAGCAGAGAACTACTAACAATAGTGTTTTGTCTGTTGTACACAGGGTCGCTATGAGTTGGACACCAACTCGAGACTCAACAGCACCTAACAAGTAGATTGCTTGCCTGAGTCAGTAGGGAGGGGAGAACAATGGAGCATTTCAGGTTTCCAGGCAGTTCATGCCTTGAGCTTTGTGCTGACAGCTCCTCCTGTCTAGAAGGTTTTCCTGTGCTGCCATTCCCTCCTCCAGGCCCCAGCTCTCATGTCACCTTTTTGGGGAAGCCTCTCTTCATCACTTGCACACCCCACCCTGCCAGGCTCTTATGTCAGAGACCTATTGGTTCCTTCATAGGATTTTTTTTTTTTTCACAATTTGTGATTATGTTGTTTGTTTTACTTCTTTAAGGTCTTAATTCCTCAAAAGACTGTGCATGCAGGAAAGTAGAGGGCAAATGGTCAGGTTTACTCTGTGTCTCCAGTGCTTAGCATATAATGGGTCCTCCATAAATACCTCTGGGATTAATGGAGGGATAGATAATGGGTGGATGAAGAGAAAGATGTATGGAAAGACAGATGGAAACAGATAAATGATAGATGGGTGGATGGAGAGATGGATATACAAATAAATGATAGTTTGATGAGTAGGTGAATGAATGGGTGGATGGATGGATGGATAGAGGATGGCTCCCAGTTCCCAGATTGTCAGATGCAAGTGTGTCCTCTGTGCACTCAGGGCTTCCCTACTGTGGATTCTTTGCAGGGTGGTGAGCTGGGTGTGTTCCATCTTGGTTCCTGTGGATGAGAATTACCAGTTCTCCGAGAGTCAGTGGAAAGAGCTGATTAGAGCTAATTAGAAGAAGGAGGTTTTATGTTTTGACCCCAGAATAAACCCCATGAACTTTGCTGAAAAGGAACAGCAAAGAATGTGGCACATTCACATAAATGTAGTTAAATATGCTCTGTCAGCACATGAGTAGTTAATCAAAAGGGATATTTGTCATGTGCAAATGTCCTCTGAAGGGTTCTCTGTGGCTGTCACTGGGTTACAGCCAGCTTTCTTTGGGATGTGACCTAAAAGACCCCCAAGAGACAAGTTCATGAGCTTTGTTAAAATGTAGATCTATGCCAGGCGTGGTGGTGCTCACCTGTAATCCCGGCCACTAGGGAGGCAGAGGCAGGAGGATCACAAGTTCAAGGTCTGAGGCAGCCTGGGTAAATTAGCAAGATTCTGTCTCAAGATAAAAAATAGAAAAGGGGCTGGAGGTGAAGCTCAGTGTTAGAGTTCTTGTGATACCAACACCAGGTGCTGGCTCCAGCACCCCAGTACCGCAAATAAATAATAAAATAAAATATGAAATGAAATGTAAATCCACTAAATGAGAACCTAAGAAAAAGGGCCGAGGATGGGACATTTCTGAACTATCTTGGCAGAGCTTAGGCACCTGGGAAACCATCTAATAGATGATGAAACTGAGGTCTGAGAGGGACAGCAACCTACCCAAGGTCACACAGCAAGAACACGGAAGAGCTTAGAGTAGATCCTTCTTTTTATTCTGCTTTCAACAGCCTCTTCTTAAAGATGGGCACAAGAGAATGGGGTTCAGGGTTAAAATAATCATAGTGTTCTCAACCCTAAACTTATATTTAACAGTCCCAATTTTCCACGAATCATGCTCATTAAATAATTAATGTTCCTGAAAATAGTCTGGGCTCCCTTTTGCCTTTTTATTCCTGGAACATCAAACCCTTTCAGTTGGTAATTAATTAAGACTCTCAGTGTCCCTGAGAGCTAGCCAGGCACCTGCAGAAATTGTTAATTGGTTCCAATACCAAGGGACCCAGTCTGCATTCCAGAATCTCCCTGATTTGAGGGCTGCTGAGGGACTAAGAGGGGAACGGGGTTGGAGAGAGACAACTGAGGGTCCCCAGGCTGCCACACACCCGCAGTGTGCACGCTGCTTTCCATTCGTTTGCACACTGTGGCTGCACCACCTTGTGACCTGATGGATGCATCCCATCTTACAGAATGAGCCCTTGGTGGCTCAGACCCCACTGATCTCTTCAGCATGGTCGCATCTGAGCAGGTGGCCACTCAGTGTCTTGGCATTAATCACTTTCACACACACCAAGGTCAGGGTGGCGGTTCATACTGGCTGTTTCTAGAACTCGATTTTGCTCATGGCTTGCCCAGCCATTGGCTAGCTTGGCTGAGGTGCTGGAGTGGCGTGGCTGGGATGCGCCAGGAGAGAGATGAAGGGTCTGCAGAGTTAGGGGCTCGGGAGGGACAGAGGCCAAGTTTCAGAGAACCTTCCTCAAGGTGACTAGTTTTTGGAGAGATGCTTTTGTGCTGTTTTTAATAACTGTTCCTCACATCCCTCGAAGGCTTCATGGGGTGGCCGGCACGACCACCCTAGCTGTTCATTCAGTTATTCAACAAATATTTACTGACCTACTATTGTCTGGCACTGGGAACCTGAGGGAACCTTGAGGGTGATGCAGACACTGCAGTGGCAAGATTGTTAATGAAGTAACGGTCCCAGGACACGAGTGATGAAGTCCATGGTAGTGGGCCTGGAGCATTGGGGTCTTTAGACACGGTGGCCAGGGAAGGCCTCTCAGAGGTGATGCTTCAGGCTGACAGCTGTGTGAAGATGGGGAAGGATGGTGCCAAGACCAGACATGAGAAGGGCTTGATGCATGTGAGGAACTGAAAGAAGGTCTCATCCTGCAGGAGATGGCGGGACAGCAGCACAGGGGAGGTGGGGCTTGGGGATCCTGGCGGTCCTGCTTGGTGTTTTAGCCTGAGGCAAAGAACGAGGGTCCACTGGTGGGGCTGGAGTAGAAAACTAGGGAGTTGGGGTGTAGGGGAGTGCAGGGGGCTGCAGGGAGCTGAGCTGTGTGGTGCTGGCCGAGGTACTAGGGAGGGACAGGTGAAAGTGTGTGAGGGAGCCTGGCTCCCAGTAGCCAGGACAGGGAAGGTACCTCGCTGCCACCTGAACGATGGGTGCCCTGAAGCCTCGGGGAATGACCCGCCTGAATTTTCTCTGGTACACACAGCTCTGGGCAAGGCTCACCCTCATGGCCTGGCTAGCCCAGGGACCCTGTCCCACAAGGAGGAGGGAAGCCCGGCTCAGGAGGACCCCAGCCCTGCAGGTACAGAGGGAGGACGTGGCCTCTACCCTCCCCAACGCTGTGTGGGGCAGGGCTGGAGGCCCCTGCCTAGCCTAGGCATGACAGGATTCCCCAGGTATACCGAGAAGGAGCTAAGGACACCGAGCTGGGATGCGGAAGGGGTCCAGAGTGGGTGGCCCGCAGGGTGTGAGATGACGCTGAGAGTGGAGGGTGGTGGAGGTGGGTAGGACCCTCTGGGAGGGGGCTGAAGTAGGGGATTTGGGACTGAGGATTGAGCCCTATCCAGGCTGGGAGGCAGGAGAACTGGCTTGTGGCTCCAGTTATTCCCCAAGTGACCAGCGGCATGCAGTGGGTCTACATATCCCTTGGAAGAGTCCTTTCCCCTGATTGAACCTGCAAGCAGCCCCGAGGGTATCCATTAATAGGAAAACAACAATAAAATCCCTCCAGCCCTCTGAGAAGATTTAGAATCTGTTTCCTTTCTTTCACACTGTATATATTTATTGTTGTTGTTGTTAGGTGCCGTCAAGTTGAGTCTGACTCATAGCAACCATATGTACAGCAGATGGAAATACTTCTTGATTCTGCGCCAGGCACATGATTTTATTTATGTTTAAGCCCATTGTGGCAGGCACTGTGTCAATCCATCTGATGGAGGGCTTTCCTTTTTTTCATTGACCTGCCACTCTCCCAAACATGATGTCTTTCTCCTTCTCTCCATCAGCATACTGTTAAAGATTGCATTCCAAAGTTCATGTTTCCTACAGAGGCATTGTTTACCCAGCCCCTCGAAAAAGAAATACATGTGGTTAATTTGTTTTGCATTAATTAGGTAACACACCACGCAGCTTGTTGACAAATACACCTTTAACTGTGTCATGTTCAATTTGGGAAAACAAATGTGGATGAAATCGTAGATTGACGTTTAATTGTTTATCCCTGAAACTGAGAAAACCTGCTCTTATGGACTGATGTTTAACATTTTGGCTTTTTGTGCCTAAAAGCCATTGGCTTATTGATGAATTTTGAAGTTTTGTTTCAAATGAGCTATAAATGGGAGAAAAGGCTCCAGGCTGGTGTTGGTAAGACCCGCCCAAGGAACATGAGGTGGTATGAATAGCCTTTTACCCCTTTGATAAATGCAAAGGTGAATCGGTTGTGGTCATCCCTGTACTTTGGCTCTTTATAATTGGTCTCAAGGCTGGGCACATATGGCTGTGCTTTCTAAGGACTCTGATCAGACAGAACCAAGGCAAAGCATCGCAAGGCACACAGTAAATTATCATCGTTTTGGTGATGCTCATTAACTTGTATTTCAACTTCATTGCCCTCAGCCTTCCTGTTCTTAATCAGCATTCTTTTCTGGATATAAATAAAGCAGAGAATGAGTGACAATATGAACAGCCTAAACTGTCACACGGCCAGTGTCCTATAAACAAAAGCAGAATTCCAATGGTGGTAATGCTCAGGCAATGCTTTTTCCTGTATCTGGTCTATAGTTAGTGCCTCAGAAAGGTCAGCCACGGTAATGATACCCACCAGGGCTGGGAAGGAGAAGCACGTGGTGCTGAGTGTGTATGAGATTTGGGCTAGAGAGTGAGGGCTCTAGAGCTAAACTGCTGTGTGACCATGAGCAAATTGCTTGCACTTTCTGTGCTTCAGTTTCATCATTTTAGGGTGCCTGCCTCCTAGGGTACCTTCCTGTTGTGAGGTTGTATCAAAGTATTAGCATGCAAAACTAAAAAATGTTACTTTGGTTTTTTTGTTTGCTTTTGAGACAGAGTTGCTCTATATATCCCAGGCTGGCTTCAAAGTTGGATCCATCCTCCTGCCTCAGCCTCCCAAGTGTTGGGGTTATAGGCATGTGCCATCACACCCAACCTAAAAGAAAATCTTACTTTAAAAGAAATCATCATTATTTTATCATCGCCATCATCATTACTGTCATGATTAGTCACAGAAGCCTTGCTGGAGGAAATGACTTTGAACTGAGCTATAAAAAATGAATCAGTGGTATCTAGGCAACAGCAAGAGGGACAAGCACTCTAGGTTGAAGAAATAGCATGTGCAAAAATCCTGTGGTGGAAAGGGTTGTAATACATTTGGGGAGCTGAACAAGGCTAGAATGGGGCTGGAGTAGTGGGGCTGATTAAGGAAGAATGTGATAACAATTGAGTGTGATAATAATTGAGGAGAGACAGGCTTAGGCCCCAGCAGGTGGGACCTGGGATTTGGTTTTTGTCTTGACAGCAGGAAGTGCCAACAAAAGGTTGTAGGCATAGGACTATCAACATTTAATTGGCGATTTGAAAAGCTCCCTCTAGTGGTTTGGGGAAGAGTTGATGGTGGCCTCAATGAAGGCTTGGGTGGGGTGGGGCTGGTTGGAGTGGATAAAAGACTGTGGAAGTGACATTATTTCATTCTTCTTTATTGCTGAGTAATATTCAATTGTGTATATATACCACAATTTTTCAATCCATTCTTCTGTTGATGGACATCCAGCAAAATGGGTGGAACTGGAGAACATCATCTTAATAAGTGATCTAACCTAATCCCAAAAAGAGAAATATCATATGTTCTCACTCATATGTGGGATCTAAATCTAACTTAAAGCAAGGAAAAAAAAAAACCCTATACATGTTTTGTTGTTGTTAGGTGCCTCTGAGTCATGTCCAACTCATAGCTACCCTGTGGGAACTGATTACCATATCCTTCTCCTGTTTTTGTGGTGCTGGGGATCAAATCCTGGTCCTCAGAGTGTGGAGCAGCACTCTATCAACTGAGCTAAACCCCAGCCCTATGCGTGTGTGTTGTTGTTTGGTGCCTTGGAGTTGCGTCCAACTTATTGTGATCCTCATAGGGTTTCTAATGGCTGATGGTTTTGGGATTGTTTTTAAAATGACATTCCTGTGTATCTAAGAAGGGAGAAGGTAAACAAAGTTAAAAGAAGAGGGGAGGGGTCAGTGGGTGGGAATGGAGATTGGGGAAGGGAGAAGGGGGAGGAAAAATAAAGTGGAGAGGAAAATCTCAAAATGTATGATGCACCTTTATGAATGCAAGGGAAATAAGGTGCTGTAAAACCTGTAACAAGCTGATGAGTGTGTACACAGTGGTGTAATAGTTGCATAATGGATGTAGCAAAAGTCTCACCACTCTGTACCCCACCAATATTTATTTAAAAAAAAAAGCCATTGGGTGGATTATGGCATGTGGGAGAGGTTAGGGGGGATGGGATGACTCCACTGTCTTTCTGTTTCCTCATTCACGCCCCCAGCAATTGTGAGGACTGAGGATGCGGGAAAGCACAGTGAGCCTGGCCCCTAGGATGAGTCCTCTTCCTGCAGACTCAATCATGGGAGCTGCCTCTTTGCTGTTGTGGGCGTCAGTTTTCAACCACATACATGTTCACCACAGCAATGGCCGCCCCAGTGGGGAAAGCTTCCTATTCACCCACCAGTGTCTTCATAGCTCAGTATGTGGTAATAAATCTGCGAGAAAAATGGGTCAGAGGCCCATGAACTCGGGCTCACCTGAAGCTGAAAAAGCCTGCTGTATCCAATGGGCTCCAGGATGGGGCAGAGCTGGCACATGGGACCCTTGGAGAAATGGAACGGAAGTCTGAGCCGTGCAAGCCTGAGGGTTCAGGGCATGGAGATGAACCCAAGTCCCTGGGCCAGCTTCTCAGGACCCTGCTGTTTGCCCTGCTGCCTGGCGAGTGGGAAGGGGCTGGGAACTTCGGTCTCCCAGTCAGAGTTCTGGGCATCATCTCACTTAGTTTTCTTAACAACTCCATGGGGTGGCTGTAAACTGACTGTCTCATTTTCTAGATGGGGAAACTGAGGCTCAACAAGGTGAAGAAACCCACTCAGAGTCTCAGTCAGTAATGAGAAGAGCTGGGATTCAAACCCAGACGTTTCTGCATCTGTGGTGGAGGTGGAAAGGTGTGCTTTCTGTTTTGGGTGGTCATTTAGGCCAGGCTGCTTTGTGTAGGCCAGGTCTCTCTCTGAACTCTTGTTCCAAAGAGTCACCTGCCCTAGGGGGGGTCTCCCCTGAGGGTCCCTGCATGTCTCAAACAGAGCACACTCAAATCTTAGCTCCCACCATGTGCCCTCCTCTTAGAGACAGAGGAGTCTCACCCAGGACTTAGAATCCTAGAAGTCACCAGATTTCTGGCCCACCCTTCAACCTCACACTCAGTGATCTGTTCAACAAACATTGAGGACCTACTACATGCCAGGCCCTGTTCTAGGCTCACAGTAGAAATCAGTATGGTAAACAACTTTTTTGAGAACTGATCATTGGCATAGGATGTGAAGCACAATTTTTTTTTTTTTTTTGGTGGTACTGGGGGTTGAACCCAGGGTCTTGCGCTTGCATGCTCTGCAAGTGCTGGATCACTGAGCTGCACCCTCAGCCCATTTTTTTCACTTTTTGAGACAGGGTTTCGCTAAGTTACACAGACTGCCTCTGGTCTTGAACTTGCAATCCTCCCATCTCTGCCTCCCGAGCCGCTGGGATCCATGCCCAGCTTGAAGCCCAATATTTACTCAAGGAAAAACCCCATTATGGTAGCTCTTCCAGACACTGATGTTTTCTAAGGACTCCTTAGGTGCCCCAACCTGAGCTCAAAGCTTCACACTGTGATTTGGGGACTGACCTTTTCCACAGAGGGGAGGCAGGTCAAGAGTGCAGACCCCCTCACCCTTCCCCACCCCATTCCCAGGGAGCAAGAAGCACGTGTGGTGTGCAGCTCAGTGTAGCTGGGAGATATGGAACCATATCGTTTCAAAAGGGATATTCTGCTTGTCCTATTACTGTGCAACTGCCCCCCACCCCAGCAATCTGTCATAATTGAAATATCCGTGTCATTTTACCTATCAGTTTAGGAAAATACAAACTGAGAAATGAGAGACCATCTCATCCCACCCGGGTAATAAAAGACCATTTTGTTGCACACAATCCCTGATTTGACAGATCTTGCACCTATGGTCCTATTCACGCATGTGCAAATACCTGCAAACCTGTGCCAGGGGCCCCTCCTGCCCTCAGGTTCCCTCCTCTAGCCATGCCTTCAAAATCCTCTTAGCGCCCCTCCCATGGCCTCCCTTACTCTGCAGGTGGCCTCCTTTCCTCTCCTTTCCTCTCCAATAGCAGTTCTGAGCTCTCTAGGGAGGTTGAGGTAGAGAAGAGAGCTGGGGACAGGTGTGTTAAAATTTCTCTCTGACAGCATGCATGTGCATCTGTATTTTTGCAGGCAATGGGATCATGCCAGATATTGGCATTCCCCTTGTTTCCTCCACCCAGTGGGCATGGGGAGCACTCTCCAGTGGGAAGGCACAGCTCCACCCGTTCCCTTTGAGTGCTCAGGAGAATTCCACAGCATGGTGGGCCTCTAGCTATTCAGATTCCCTCCTAGGCAAGGAGCCTTAGATGGTTCTGACCTTTCACCTTTGAGACAGCAGCCAACATCCTGGAGCTTTTAATTGGAGTGGGTAGGTTCCTAGACCCCCGCTTGTCTGTCAGTTTGCCGTACCTTGTGTGTTGCTATGATGCTGAAAGCTATGCCACTGGTATTTCAGATACCAGCAGGGCCACTCATGGTGGACAGGATTCACCTGAGCTGCCATTCTAAGGCAGACTAGGGAGCAGGACCTGGCAGCCCACTCCTGAAACAATTGGCCATTGAAAACCCCACTTATAGCAGAGAAACACTGTCAGATATAGTGTGGTACAATGAGCCCCCCAGAATGGAAGGCAATCCAAAGACGACTAGGGAAGAGTTGCCTCTTCAAAGTAGAGTCAACCTTAATGATGGAAATGGAGTAAAACTTCTAGGACCTCCATTTGCTGATGTGGCATGACTCAAAGCAAGAAGAAACATGGCACCGTGTTGGGGAGTGTTTTGTTCTGTTGTACATAGGGTCACTATGAATTGGACCCAACTCGAGGGCACCTAACAACAACAAGTTCCTAGGAGTTCGATTGCTAGGTCAAATAGCAAGTATACTTAAGAGTCTTATAAATGCTATTGCCACATTACTTTCTGCTATGATTGTAGCAAGTCACACTCCCTCTTGGGTGGACAGGTAGATATGAGCTGGGGCCCTGGTAGTGGGATGGGTCAGATGGTGGGCACAGAGCTGCTTAGGAGGAGTGGGAAGGAGTTCTGTTTTGCAGAAAGGATTCTACAGCTGGAGTATGTCAAAGACAGGGCAGCAGCGTGGGCAGCACTGTCTCCCATGCCCACATAGACTTTGTTCCCATTTTCCTCCTCCTGTGGGCCTCATCACATCCATAAGCAGGAGGGAGTATCCAGGGAGAGGCCAGTGAATGCCTCCTTAGGTTTTGCACCTTGCCCTAGACCTGGTGATATCACATCCATTTTACAGAGCGGGGAGCTGAGGCTCAGGCATTGCCATGATCATCCAAGATTCTACGGCAGGTCTGCAGGCATCTGAAGCCGGATCCCTCTCAGAGGATATCTGTGGAGTGTAAGGGCGGTGGGCTGACTGCTCCTGAGACAGCAGCCTGAGGTAGCAGGGAGAAGTCTGGGGGTGCTGCTGCTAACTTAGCTATGGGATTCTGACTCCCTGCCTGCCAGGCCACAGTTATGACATCTGGAAAATGGGTGATAGGTGTAGATAAGGGGTTGCAAAAGAAGGTGCCTACAAGGGACCCAGGAGGCAAACAAATAGATTTGGCCAGTCCAGGGATGTGACATTTGTGGGAGGTGGGGCATAGCAGGGCCGGGGCGCTGGATGCCCTGGCTGAGGGAGCAAGGTCTGCTTGTGCCAGGGGTGGACCCCAGGAGGGAGGCAGGCCCAGCATGGCCAGCTGTTCTTAGGAGAAAGTGGAGATTCACATTTTCATGTTGAAGGTGTCGGGTTATAAAAGGCTGGTGATAAGGTAAGTTTTTAGGCTTCTTGGGCCCTCACCCACTAGCAGTGCTCCAGAGCAAAGGTTCCCAACCTTTCTCAGCTCTGGAGCTCTTCTCTGAGTAAATCTTTTACAGGCATAATATAAAATACATTACATTACAAAGGATTCCAATTATATTGAAATACAGTTATCAATATTAAAAACCACATATTTGATAGAGGAATAAATGTTCTTTATTAACATACTAAATAACAAGATCTAGGGACAGGTCTAATTAGTATCATCATTTTGAAGCAGCGATGAGTATAAACAATCTTTTGAAATAGCAGCAGTGACTGTACTGTGATAGAAAAATATCTGTGATTTCTCTTGGTGACAAAGTCAAGGGTATTGCCGTGGGACTGTAGTTTGTTGTCAGCATTCACAAGGGAAGGAAACACTGAACTTCGTTTGGATGTTAGTGGAGGGACAGATGTAATTTTTCTCCTCATTCAGCTTCACTGCCTCCCCTCCTAAGGTCCCTTGTCATTGATGGAGTTGGAGTGAGCAGGGAAGGACCTGGACCCCAGGATGTTTCTGCCTAAGGAGGTGCTCATGATCTGTGTTCCCCCGTGGCTAAAATGGGGGGTAATGGAAGCTGATCGCCTCCAGGCCTTGGTGGCACAGGACAAACCTGAGGGCTGTGAAGGACCTGCCCCTTCCTCCCTTCAGCCCTGCTGAGTCACAAAACGTCCTTTCTCAGGAAGACCAAATATAAACAGTTAGGGATTATCTTGAGAACAAGACTTTGTTTACTTTTTAAAATTGCAGACATGGCAAAGCACTGAGGCCCACAACAGAAATTAATAATGATTTAGATCAATTTCTTTAGGGATGAAGCTGCAGCTCTGTGTTAGAGATAAGACCCATCTCTCCCTTGTTTTATGCTCAGGTAGCATGACATTATTTATTTCTTCTTAGGCACATATTTTTTATTGCTTTTATCCCCCTAGATTATATGTGCAATATATGCTCATTGTAAAAATTTCAAAACTTATTCCCAGAGAAAACTATTAAACAGGGCTGAGAATCCATCACTGTGTGTTATTTCTATGTGTGCACTCACATGCGTTGCCACCCATGTAAGTCTTGGTTTGTAAATGGCATTCTGTGAAAATCATCCCACAATTTGCACTTTTCATGTAAGATGTCAACAAGTTGTCTATATGTCTTTCTCTATCTCCTCAAGTGAAATCTGACTTTCAGAAGGGGAGTTACTGTGCTTATTCATCTTTATGCAACCAATACATTACAAGTTGTACATAATAGGATTTTACAGCATGCATTGTTGTTAGGTGCCGTCGTCGGGTCTGACTCATACCAACCTGGTGTATGACAGAATGAAACACTACCCAATACTGTGCCATGCACACGATCTTTTTTTTTTTTTATGTTTGAGCCCATTGCTGCAGCCACTGTATTTCTTCTCATTTTGAATTGTGCTACATCACAAGTGGAGGTCCCAGGGGCTTACCTCCATTTCCATCATGAAGGTCAACTCTATTTTGAGGAGGCAACTCTTCCTCAGTTGTTTCTTGAATGCCTTCCAACCTGAGGGGCTCATTTTCTGGCACTATATTTGACAGTGCTTCTCTGCTCTTCACAGGGTTTTCAATGGCTAATTGTTTCAGGAGTGGGCTGCTGGGTCCTTCTCCCTAGTCTGGAAGTCCTGGAAGTTCTGGCAGTCCTCTTTCATGAGTGTCTTTAGTTTCATCCTCCATCATGACAGTGTTCTGTGTCACATGTTGCTTCTGGTATGGAAATTTATGTCCAATGAAACCATTATGGTGTGTCCTCATCCACCTTATCCACCGGATTTGGAACCATGTGACTTCTGACTCTTTCCCAAAGTCAAAATGACAATGAAAGGTAAATGTTTTGAATTGATTCAAGACATCGAGGCAACCACCACAGCACAATTAGACACTCAAGAAAGAAGACTTCTAGAACTCATTCAGAAAGTGGCAAGAATTCTGGGATAAGTGTTTTCGAACCCAGGGAGAGTATTTTGAGGGAGATTAATGGCAGTGTGTCTTACTTTAATATATTTTTTAAATTTAAACAATCACTCTTTTTGTTGTTGTTGTTGTTTGTTTTGCAGTACTTTAGAGATGAATTCAGGGCCTCACACATACTTTGCAAGCTCTTTACCACTATGCTGCGTCCTGAGCCCATTAAAAAAATGTTTTTTCTTTTTTGAGACAAGGTCTTGCTAAGTTACTCAGGCTGCCTCTGGCTTCAGACTCACTGTCATGAGTCACTGGGATTATAGGTATGGGCCACCGCGCCTGGCTCACTGCATATTTTGATCATACCTCATGACCAAATTACTGAATAGTGAATTTATTTTTTAAAAAATATATCATAAGCACCTTTGTATATGTTAAGGCATCTGAGAATTAAGTCATACAGATGTGATGAACTTTTTCAATAACCATTAATGGATACTTGGTTATTTCCAGTTTTCCAAGCGTATTCCTGTTCTATATCAGTCAGGTTTATAAAGTGTATTTCTTTGCATACTTTATGTATTTTTTTAGGCTTAGAGAAAGGCTTATTTTGAAAGGTATTGCCAAATTGTCCTTTTTATAGATTGTACCAAAGTATGACCTTGTACCACATTATAGCATGTCACACTAAATCTTTATTCTCTTGCTAACATTAAATATTTCATTTATTTATTTAGTAGATTTAAACACACTTTATTCAACAAAAATCAAATCCATTTTAAATATACAAAAGGTGTTTTTATAATTCTTTATTAACACTTCTGACAGGATGTTTGTTCTTTTGGATATTTTAAAAGATATTTTGAAATAACGTCAAATTTACAGAAGAATTGTTAGAACAATGCAAGGAACTTCCATATACCCCTCATCCAGCTTTCCAAATTTCATCATATCTGTTCTCCCTTTTCTCTCCCCAATTATTCTTTTTTCTGATTCATTGGAGGGCAAGCTGCAGACATAATATCTCATCCCATCATCTGTGAACACTGCTGTGTATATTTCCCCAGACCAGGTCTTCTCTCTATACATTTCCTATGCAGCCTTCTAAAAGAGGAAATCAACAGTAGTGCAAACACCACCGTCCAACCCACAGATCCCATTCACCTTTCCCAACAATGGTATTTATTTATTTATTTTGCATTCTGGTTTGGAATCTTCTCCAAGAACATGTACTATGTTTACTTCTTGAGTGCTTTCAGTTTCCTCTAGCCTGGGTAGTTCCTCTGTTCCCTGCTGTCTTGTGAACCCTCAATAGTCTCTCTCTCTTTTTTTTTTTTGTGGTACTAGGGGTTGAACCCAGGGCCTCGTGCTTGCATGCTATGCAAGTGCTGGACCACGGAGCTGCACCACCAGCCCTTTTTTTTTTTTTTTTCCTTTACTTTCTGACACAGGATCTCGCTAAGTTACGCAGACTTCCTCTGGTCTTGAACTTGCGATCCTCCTGGCTCTGCCTCCCAAGCCGCTGGGATTACAGGCATGCGCCACCACGCCCAGCTGAACCCTCAATAGTCTTAAAGGGTATGAGCCTTACATTCTCTGGTGTTTCCTCTTGTCAGACCCAGGTCCTGCTTTCTGGGTGGGATGACCACGGCAACCAGGTCATGTTCTTTCAGTGTGTTATTTCAGGAGGCACATGATGGTGACCCTGGTTAGCCCCGATCACCTGGTCACATTAGTGCCTGCTGGGTTTCCCCAGCTTAGACTCCCCATTTCCCTTTGGTCATTGATTGCTATGTTGCAGGGAGGTTTTCTGAGATGATGCCCACACTCTGATCTTGTTAAACCTCCAGGGCTGATGCCTCCTAAATAAACTACTTTTGTAATGGCTGCCAAGTGGTGATTTTCTATTCCCATCATACCTTCTACATGAAGTAGTTAATGCCCTAATGTAAGGAAATCCTTTTCCTTTTCCTTTTGTGTGTATGTATGCCTACATGGATTCATATCAGTGGGAGGTCATGCATTTCTATTTTATAATCCACTTCTGTCATTGTCTGTTATGATGCTTAGTGGTCCCAGACTTGGCTAGGGGGAAGCCCTTCGAGAGTATAGTTGCTCCCATGTGCTTTTCACAAGATTTCATCACTGAGCATGGCCTTACTTTTTGGCACAAGGGGATATTCCAGGTTCATCTCATCTTGCATTTTCTTCCTTAGCATTAGAACCAACCATTTCTTTGAGGAACTTTGGTTTATTTTCATGGAGAATGGTATTTCAAACTACTGTCTGGGTATACACAGTATGCTCATTGCATCCGGAATGGTACTGCTTTTAGGTATATGTGTGTGTATGTGTGCATACATGTGTGTACACGTGTCCTTGCACTTATTCATCTATGAACTATTTCCATATGTACTCATACACACATATATATGAGTATATATGAATGTATATATATGTCCATTTTGTTGTTGTTGTTAGGTACCCTTGAGTTGGGTCTGACTCATAGCGACCCTGTGTACAACAGACCAAGCACTACCCAATACTGGCATGTCCAGCACTATTGTCAGTGCCTCTGTGCTATCCATAGAGTTTTCAATGGCTAATTATTTCAGGAGTGGGCTGCCAGGTCCTTTTCCCAAACCTACAGCAACCACTATTTCTAGGCGATCTCCCATCCAAGGACTAACCAGACCTAATTCTGCTTGGCTTTCAAGATCAGACAGGATCAGACACCAGGGTGATATGACTGTAGGCATATATGTGTATATATGTGTGTATATATGTATATGTGTATATCTATATATATATACCCACACACATACAGTGGGTGCCAAAAAACATACACATCTTAGGATGAAAACTTTCCATTTTGCTGTTTTCAGAATGTGTTATATATATAGCATTCCTTCCATCTTTTGAATGAATGTTATACTACACATAGCTACATAATTCAATTCAACTTCAAAAAGTAATAGATAGCTGGGCGTGGTGGCGCACGCCTGTAATCCCAGCGGCTTGGGAGGCGGAGACAGGAGGCTCTCAAGTTCGAGACCAGAGGAAGTCTGTGTAACTTAGTGGGACCCTGTCTCAGAAAGTAAAGAAAAAAAAAAGGGCTAGGGGTGCAGCTTGGTGGTCCAACACTTGCAAAGCATGCAAGAGCGAGGCCCCAGGATCAACCCCCAGTACCACAAAAAAAAAAAAAAAGTAATAGATAACATCTCTTAAAATGTTGTATACATTTTTTTGGCACCCCTGGTATATTAGAACCATTAGTCCCTACCAGTACCTTCATTGCTTCTTTCTAGTTTCCTCCTAATTTGTGAGTATCTTCTCAGAGTCTCTAAGAGTCAGATTCAACTTGATGGCACCTAACAATAACAACATGCATTTATTATACTTGGAAAAATCTAGAATTATTTTATTAAGGTCCCCAAAAATGTTTTTGAGTTTTAATTTGGATTACATTAATTTTTAAGATTATTTTGAGGAGAATTTATATTTTTATGATATTCAATGTACATACAAGATCTCTATCTCTATTCATGGGGCTGGGGTTTAGCTCAGTTGGTAGAGTGCTACTCCACACTTTCTGAGGATCTGAGCTTGATCCCTAGCATCACAAAAATGAGAGAAGGACATGGCAATCCACTCCTGAAAACAATCCCAAAACAATCAACCATTGGAAACCTTATGAGGGTCTCTATGAGTCAGATGTGACTCCGTGGCTCCTGACAACAACAACACTCTCTATTCGTACAAGTCTTCTATTATATTTTATCACCCTTAGTAGTGTTTTATATGTCTCCGCATTATAGATTGTACACATTTCCTGTTATGTTCATTCTTGAGTATTTTCTTATTTTGGTTGCTAGTAGGAGACAAGTCATTTATTCCATTGTGCACGTGGACTAGCTTTTACTTGTACGTGTGCAAGCATACTGGAAGGAAGTGCTTCCCCACAGTTGAATGCATGGGCTTTGCAATAGGAATGCCTGGGTTTCCATCTTGGCTGTGCATTCATAAGCTGTGAGACAGTGGCTTTACTTCTCTGAGCCTTGGTTTCCTCACTTTTAATAAAAGGATAAAAATAGTACCTATTTCATGGAAATCCCCACATCTATCAGCTTGTTGTGATGTGGGGGCTTGCATGTTGCTGTGATGCTAAAAGCTGTGCCACTGATATTTCATATACCAGCAGGGCTACCCGTGGTGGATAGGTTTCAGCTGAACTTCCAGACTAAGATAAACTAGGGAGAAAGACTTGACAGTCCACTTCTGAAACAATTAGGCACTGGAAAACCCTATAGATATCAGAGAAGCACTGTCAAATATAGTGTCAGAAAAAGAGCCCCAAAGGCTGGAAGACATTCAAGAAGTGGCTGGGGAAGAGTTGCCTCCTCAAAGTAGAGTTGAACTTAATGATGGTAATGGAGTGAAGTCCCTGGGACCCCCATTTGCTGATGTGACATGACTCAAAATGAGAAGAAACACAGTAACTGCAGCATTGGGCTCAAACATAAAAAGATCATGTGCATGGCACAGTGTTGGATAGTGTTTTGTTCTGTTGTACTTAGAGTTTCTATGAATTGGATCCAATTTGATGGCACCTAATAGCAACAGCAACTTCATCAAAATGTCCCTAGAACATCATAAATCCTGAACAAATAGTAGCTATAGTTTAAAATCATTAGTGGGATCAGAGCCTGAGCATCGTAGTAATTTGGATCTTAAAATGACTTTCTGGCCACAGACTGTTGAAGACTGAGAACACTCAGTTAACACTTGTGATGGTTTGAATAGAATAAAATGTCTTTCAAAGTTCATGTGTTTGAATGCTTAGGTCCCAGGTGGTGCTGCTTTTTGGAAGGCTGTGGAACTTTGGGAGATGGGAGGTAGCTGGCGGAAGTAGGTCACTGGGGCAGTCCTTTGGAGATTTTATGTGGGGGGACTCCCTGCTCCCCATTTCCAGTTTTCTCTCTTTTTCTTTCCTTTTCTTTTCCCCCTTTTCTTTTTTTTTTTTTTCCTTTCCTTTCCTTTCCTTTCCTTTCCTTCCTTTCTTTCTTTTTTTTTTTTTTTTTTTTTTTGGTAGTAGTTGCAGGTTGAACCAGGCTTCACACATACTTTGCAAGTGTTCTACCACTGGGCTGCACCCTGAGCCCATTTTCTATTTTTTATTTTGACTCAGGGTCTCACTAAGTTACACAGAGTGCTTCTGACACAATCCTCCTGCCTCTGCCTCCTGAGCCACTGGTCATGTGCCCTGTGTGCCAGCACACTCGGCTTATCTCTGCTCTTAATCACCATGATGTGAAGTCCTCCACCAAGGCTCTGCCACCATGCCCACCACCAATATGGGATGGAATCCCCTGAACCTTGAGCCACAATAAATCTATCCTTCCTCCATAAGTTGGTCTGTCAGATATTTTGTTGTGGTGATAAAAAAAGTAGCAAATGCAGTATCTGTTTGGAATGTAACTGTTTAAGCCTATGAATTTTATTCTGAATACAGCTTTAGCTGTTTAAGTTGGTTTCTTCTTTGAGCCAGGAGTTGTGGAGGGGAAAATATATCTCAGTGTTTTTTTTTTGGTTTCCACTTTTATTTACTTTTTGGTACAGTATTGGGAGGCTGAACCCAGGGCCTTACACACACTTTGCAAGTGCTCTACCCCTAAGCTGCACTCCCACTTCCCCCTTTTAAACTTTTTATCTTGAGACAGTATCTTGATAAATTATGTAGGCTGCATCTGGCCTCAAACTTGTAATTCTCCTGTCTTTGTCTCCTGAGTCGCTGGGATTACAAGTGTGTGCCACTGTGCCTGGCTTGACTTTCATTACTACTGATTTAGATTTTTATTTTACCAAGGTCAGACTATGTGAACTGCAACGTACCTCCTTTTAGAATTTTTAGGTTTTCTTTGTGGCCTAGCACATCTCAAATATTCCACTGGTATGTGAAGAAAAGGAATATTCTGTTTTGTGTACAGAACATAGTGAACTCTGTGTACAGAGCTTAATATACTGTACACATGTATGGGAGCAATTTTATTCATTACGTTATTTAAATTATATCCTGAATTATTTAACCTGTCAAAACCTGAGGGAAGGGCAATTATGTTTCCTACTCTTGTGTTTTTACTGATTTCACATTTTATTTAGGTAGAGTTTTTGCTTCATGTATTCTTTTTTTTTTTTTTTTTTTTGGTGGTAGCACTGGGGGTTGAACCCAGGGCCTTACGTTTGCATGCTTTGCAAGTGCTGGACCACTGAGCTGCACCCCCCAGCCCATTTTTTTACTTTTTGAGACAGGGTCTCGCTAAATTACACAGACTGCCTTTGGTCTTGAACTTGCAGTCCTCCCATCTCTGCCTCCCTAGCCACTGGGATTACAGGCTTGCTTCATGTATTCTGATGCTACATGATCTATTATCTAGAACATAAAGTACCATGAGAATTATTACTGTGTTTTATATTCTTTATCACTATAGGTGGTGCTTTTTTCTCATTTAATAAGTTTTGGTTTTAATATTATTTTATTTAATATTAATATTGTGGATGTTGATTTCTTTTAGTTTTCATTGGCCTACAGGCTCTTGAAAATAATTTTATTTTCAACTCTTTTCCTTCCCTTCCACTCCCTTCTGCCCCTAATGCAACTTCCAGTTACTGATGTAGCTCTTCATGTGTTTTTACTTTTTTGAAAGAAATACTTAAATCTCCCTTTCTTGATTTGTCAACTCAAGAAACAGTATGGTGTACGATAGTATCCAGCAACTCTCTACTATGAGCAATTACAAAATCTGTGGATTAATGCTTCCTCCCCATCCAAATGTTTTTATTGTCTGGGATTGTTATCACAGCCCATTTTAGGCATTTTATTGTTTTTTGTGCATAATATACATTTTCTTTTAGGAATTATGAGTTAAAATTAAGTTTCTTAGTTATCGAGGCTTAATTTTATATTTAAAAAGACCCAAGACTCACTTTTTGCCCTTGCATTCAAAATCTTTCCTATTCTCAACTTCTGTTTTGAATTGTGTTTTGGTTATCTGGGTTTCGTAATTGGGATGCAAAGGCTTATAGAAAAATAATCACACAAAAGACATGCAATGTAGAAGAGAGGCCTTTAGTGAGGGGGTGGAAAAGGGGGGAGGAGGTGCACAAGAGGGTAAGGGGGAAGTTATCTGTGCAATGTACAATGAAATGCATATATGGAAATGTCACAATGAAATGCATGTCACAATGAAACACATTAAGTTGTACATTAAAACTTTCCAATAAAAAAAGAAAAAGAAATGCTTTTAAAAAATTGATACCTAATGGGGCGTGGTGGTGCATGCCTGTAATCCCAGTAGTTGGAAAGTTGAGGCAGGAAGATTGCAAGTCTAAGGCCAGCCTGGAGTACCTAATGAGACTTTGTCTCAACACCCCCCCCAAAAAAAATTGATAGATGTTATAGTCACAAATAAATATAAATTAAAACTTTATTGAGTATAAAGTTAAGTCATACTTTGATTTCCTCAAACTTTGCAGATGTTACTTGGGTCTCCTGACATCAGATGCCACTGTGGAAAAGAAATGAATGAGGGCATCTAGTACTCTTCTTCTTGTTGGTAACTTGGTGTTCCTGCACAGGTGTTTATACACTTTCTTCTCAAATCCGTTAAATTAAGTAGCTTCATTAGAATATGTCTGGATTTTCATGTTTCTCTAATAATGCTTTTTGAATGTCATATACTCTTTCAATCTTCATGTTGTTGTTGTTGTTGTTGTTGTTGTTGTTGTTGTAAGGTGCCGTCGAGCTGATGTCTGACTCATAGTGACCCTATGTGCAACAGGTAAAATACTGTTGTCAGTGCTTCTCTGCTCTTCATAGAGTTTTCAATGGCTGATTGTTTTTAGTATTGCTTTGGGAATGGATTCCCACATCCTTCTCCCTCAATCTTCGTATTCATTTTTTTCTTTATTGTGTGATAGATTCTTTTTCAGCAGTACTGGAGGATTGAACTCATGGTCTCACGCATGCTTTGCAACTGCTCTACCATTGGGCTGCAACCCCAGTCCATTTTTTCCTTTTTATTTTGAGGCATGATCTTGCTAAGTTGTGCAGGCTGCCTCTGGCCTCAAACTTGTGATCCTCCTGTTTCTGTCTCCTGAGTCCTCAGGATTTCAGGCAGGTGGCACCGTACCTGGCAATGTGGTAGGTTATTTTTATGATACATTTGTTCTCTCCTTTAAGGTTATGTGACTCCTCTGTATGTCTGTTTTCCATAAAAATTATCCTTTTATTTTTTATTTTTTTGGTTTGTCTGAGGCAGTATCTCACGATATAGCCCAGGGGGCCTTGAACCCACTTTATAGCTCAAACTGGTCTTGAACTCGGGATCCTCCTGCCTCTACCTCCCAAGTGCAAGGATTACAGTTGTGTGCCACCACTCTTGACCAATTATTTTCTTTAAAAATTTTTTCGAATCTGGCCTTTTCCTTTGCATTTTGGGTGATTTTCCTATAGTTTATATTTAATACTCCCAGTTTATTTTTCTGCTGTATCAATTCTGTCCTCACTGTTTATCTTCTTAATGGGCACATAGTGATATTATTCTGGTTCATAATTTCTTACATCTGCACTGCTAGCCTTCTAATCTTATTCTGTTAAATTACCATCTCTACTTCTTGAGACTGTGGTACATTGTGGTTTAATTTTTTTCTGTTTTCTTAAACCATGTCTTTTTCCAAAGTGGAATCTTTAGATGAATTATTTCTTCCTTTCCTTTACTGTTTTTCTTTGAATATTTCCATGGCTTTGATGTTATTTGTTGTCACTGTGGTTATTCCATTGTATCTCTTTGAACCAGGGAGTTTTTTTTTTAAAGTTAGGTTTCTTGTTTGTCCAAATGTAGAACACCTCTTTCCTTGTCTACCTGGGCCTTCTCTACGGCCCCATGACCTCAGGTGGAAAGTCTGCTTTTCTATGGCCTCCAGGCCTTCCAAGGCAGGGGAGGAGGTGCTGGGGCCCTGGGTGATGGTGCTAAGTCTTTCTCCGCATAGCACAGGGCCTGAAGCCCTGCAGAGGAGGGAGTTGAGGACACATTCAGTAGGGGTGGTGAGGAGGAGGGATGCTCTCACTTTCAGGTGGACCCCAGCTTCAGGGAGGGACCACCTTTTTTTGTTTTTTCCCCTGTAGTATGGGTTGTACCCAAGGCCTTGTGCCTGAATGCTGTGCAAGTGCTGGATCACTAAGCTACACCCCCCCAGCCCATTTTTAAAAAAAATTTTTTTTTGAGACATGGTCTCGATAAATTCCGCAGACTGCCTCTGGTCTTGAACTTGTGATCCTCCCGCCTCCGCCTCCCTAGCCACTGGGATTACAGGCATGTGCCACTGCACCCAGCAGAGACCACATTTTGAGGACACAACCTTGCTATGTATCACTCCAACACTGATATCAGGCCAACATGGCAGCCACGCTCTTCTGCCTTCTTGTGAGATGGAATTCCAGGGATTCCAGCTGCTCTGTCTACACAGTGAGGGAAAGGCCTGGGTCGTTCTTATACCCCCCATGAGATTTTGGCTCCTCTCTCATCCATGCCAGCTTTGTTTGCTGTTTCTGTTGTCCTAGTGGATGCCCCCTGAAAA
Source organism: Pedetes capensis (assembly GCA_007922755.1). Lineage (NCBI taxonomy): Eukaryota > Metazoa > Chordata > Mammalia > Rodentia > Pedetidae > Pedetes > Pedetes capensis. The sequence continues at coordinate 165,960 of VMDO01001667.1, read as the reverse complement.
GTTCTGCTTCCCTCCTTGAGGCAAGGGTGGTAGATTTATCTGGGTTTCACCAACCTGCCAGTCCCTAGAGTAACTGAGGGTGTTCCACACCAGTGGTTCTCATCTGGGGGCAATTCCAGGGGACACTTGCAAAGTCTAGAGGCATCTTTGGTTGGCATAATTAGCAAAGAGTGTTCCTGGCCTGTGATGGGCAGAAGCCAAAGATGCTATTGTATATTCTGCACTACACAGCACAGCCCCCGACCATACAGAATTCTCTGGTCTTAGTAATGCAGGTTAAGAAACTCTGTTCCAGATGCCTAGTTGTTTCAAGACCTCTCTATGACCCCTGGTCTCTCTCTTAACCTGTGCATTCTTCCTATCTTCACCTACCAAGTGGAGTGATGTTCTGAGGTCCTTCTGAATTTCATTCATTTAACACTTCAACATTGCCAAAATGACAAGTAATTAATTCTGAGTCTACTTCCATTTGGATCTGAACTTTCCTTTCTCATGAAATATTTCTCAATATTTGACCCAGACTGTGGGCCCAGTCTTGGTCTGTTTGTATGGCTATAACAAAATATGGCTATAACCTGAGACAGGGTAATTTATACATACATTTAAAAATGACATTTATTTCCCATAGCGCTGTAGGCTGGGAAATCTGAGATCAAGGCATGGGCATTTGGTATCTGGTGAGGGCCTTCTTGCTCCATCCTTACACGTAGAAAGGCTAGGAGGGCAAAAGGGGCAAGGGCAGTGAAGAGATGGAAAGGAATAAAAAGAGTCCCTGTCTAGGTCCCTCAAGCCCCTTTTTAAGGGTGCTAATTCCATTCAGCCTGCAGCCGTAGCCCTGTGGCATCTGATCCCGTCAGATCTCGGAAGCTAAGCAGGATCAGGCCTGGTTAGTACTTGGATGGGAGACCGCCAGGGAACACCAGATACTGTAGGCTTGGGAGAAGGACCTGGCAACCCCCTCCCAAAAATCAATCTGCCATCGAAAACCCTATGAGCAGCAGAGAAGCACTGACAATAGTGTTTCACCTGTTGTACACAGGGTCGCTATGAGTCGGATACCGACTCGACGGCACCTAACAACAACAACAACAACAACAATTCCATTCATGGGGACTGGGATTTAGCTCAGCTGGTAGAGCACCGCTCTGCAGTCTCTGAGGTCCTGAGTTCAATTCTCAGCATTGCAAATATGGGAGAAGAGTGCTGGGTGTGGTGGCGCACGCCTGTAATCCCAGTGGCTCGGGAGGTGGAGGCGGGAGGATCGCAAGCTCGAGATCAGACACAGTCTGCGTAACTTACCGAGATCCTGTCTCAAAAAGTAAAAAAATGGGCTGGGGGCGCAGCTCAGTGGTCCAGCACTTGCAAAGCAGGCAGGCGTGAGGCCCTGGGTTCGACTCTCAGTACTGCAAACAAAACAAAACAAAACAACAACAACAACAACAAAAAGGGAGAAGGACCCGGTAATCCACTCCTGAGGCAATCCCAAAACAATCAGCCATTGAAAACCCTACAATGGTCGTGATGAGTTGGACATGACTGAACAACACCTAAACAACAACAATCCCATTCATGAGAGTGGAGCCTTCCTGGCCCAAATGTCTCTTAACCCCATCATCTGGAGGGTTAAGTTCCAACACATGAATTTTGGAGGAACATACACATACAAACCATAGTTGGTCCATCCCTAGCTTCCAAACTGCTCTCATATTCTTGGTCATTTTTAATTTATTTTTATTTGTTATTGTCATTCCATTCAATTTTGGGAGATGGACATTTAGCAAGCTTGCATTTACCTTACCATCTTTCCTTGGATGTTTGTTGTTGTTGCTGTTAGGTGCTGTCGAGTCAGGTCTGGCTCATAGAGACCCTGTGTATAACAGAACACTCCCCAACACTGTGCCATGCTTAGCACTGTATCAGTGCTTCTCTGCTATTCATAGAGTTTTCAATGGCGGATTGATTCAAAAGTGGGCTGCCAGGTCCTTCCCTCGTTTATGTGATGCTGGGGATCAAACTCAGGGCCTCTGAGATGGTACAGCAGCACTCTACTAACTGAGCTAAGCCCTAGCCCCTTTAGATGTTTAGGTTAATTTTAAAGAAAACCTCACTAGGTAATTCAGTAATTCAATTTTATATTTCAGAAGTGACTGTAGTGAGAGTTTGGGGCACATTTTCGAATCACTCTTTCCTATGGATTATCTCATTTAATCCTCTAGCAGCCAGGTATTATTATGCCTACTTTGTAGTGACTTTCACTCAGTCATGGCTAAGTTGACATGGATTAGATCTGCTCGACTCTAAATTTTGTGTCTTTTCCACTACACTGCACTCCTTTTCAACAAATGAAATAATAACCTTCTTGTATCCTGGAGAGTGTATTTGCCAGAGAAATTGGATTCTACAAGGCATTGCTTGCCATATCTACCCTACCTAAGGGCATATTTAATTGAACTTAATTATAATAACTACTCAGGGTTTCTAAATATTATTTTTTTAATCTCCCTGTTAATCAACTGCAAAATCTCACTATCATTAAATGCAGGTGTTGTTATAACTGCAATTACAAATGGATATGGGTTTCTCCACTGCTTTTTGGAAGTGGAGGAAATCTAACAAAAGTATTGGCTCTCTATGGTTTGAATTTTTAGACCCTTTTTCTTTTCCATTCTGTGGCATGGACCACTTCATTCAAGTTATGCAAAGGGAAGAACATGTGATCCTTGTCTTGCTTGTGTGATCAGCAGCAAGTTACTTCACTGCTCTGGGCTTCATATCTCTCTGCTGAGAATGAAAGTATACGGTCATATATTCTTTCTGCCTTTAAGTTTTCATGTTCAGAAAATCTAGACCTGGGAACTGACCCAGACCATAGCTCAAGCCAAGGTTTTGCTGTGTTGTGGGGTGAACCTGGGCAAAATTCTCCCATTCTTAATTTGCCCATCTGTCAAATAACTTGTATGATAACCTCAGTGGTTTTCAAATTGTATTCCAAGGAACCCTAGGAACTGTGGAGGGGAAGACAGAAAAACCAAGCTCATACTTTATATGGTAGATGTCTGAGGAAGGGTTATGTCTGCCAAAAGTATTCTATTGTTAACAATTTTTTTCTGAGATATTCCTTCTTATACAGCTTCTCTGTGAAAGAGGTTTCCCCAGGTGACCTTTCTTAGAAATGAAAATATTTTGGTTTGATATAAAATAGAAATCAACAGAGTTGGACATTTTGCCCTATTTAATGTAAGGCATTGGACATTTTTTAGTGAAGTAGAGGAGCATCATTATGAGAATCAGCACAAATATCACTTATAGTGATGCTGTAGGGTATAGGTAGGTGGGAATGGCCATTGGCCCCTTTGACCATTGAGCCCATGGGACTGTGCTGTGGTTTTGCCTTCTGTGATTTCTTCGTCCCCCCATGGCTCACAGGCTGCTTGATGTCCTTGCTCCTCCTTGTACTGAGGGGTCATCCTAGACTTTGAGAAGAAAGTCTAATCACAGCAAGGCTCATTTTTAGAGGGGGGGTACCCCTTTTTTCCAGCCCACCTCTTTCTATGCAGGTCTAGAACTAGATGCCTAGTTATCTCAAGACCTCTGTGGGTGGTTCCAAAGCCACCTCACTCTACCAGCCTCCCTCCACTTTCTGAGCAACAGCTCTTTTTCCCACGAAGCTCCTCGTCCCCGTGTGTGGCACCCAGAACACAAACTTGTGCATCTGGGAGTGTCCATCTTCCTAAGATTCACCCTCCAGTTAGTACCCTGGCTGGTCCTGGCTCTGCACCCAAAATAGCTTGATAAATTTTAGCATATCCCCTAATCTCCTGGGCTTCACTTTCCTCAGGAAGGAAGGAAAAGAGAGGACAGAAAGATAAAAAGAAGGAAACATTGCCTCATCAACTTCTCTTGGCTGCAAGCACACGATCAGGAGTTTGACATCAACCAGATTAGATCAAATCCAGCTTTGCTACGACTTCCCAGCTTTGTGTCCTTGGCAGAGCCGCACATCCGTTTCTGAGCTTGTTTCCTCTTCTCTAAGATGGTGTGACAATGTGTGTTTAGAGGATGGAAGGAGACCATGGGCCTGGCACTGAGAGAGTGAGCGATATATTTTTGCCAGCCTCCCTGTCCTGCCTTCCTTCCTTTTTCCTTCCTTGCCTTGTTGAGAACCCATGTGCTGAGCTGTATTTTTCCACCCAGGCAGCGGCTCCCCCGCTGCCAGTGTGAGCATTGTTTGGGAAGCGGGGCGGCGAGACAAGGCTGTGCACGGCAGACGCATCAGTTCCTTCAGCTTCTGCTGCTGGCCTACAAATGTCACGTTCATCCAAATAGCAATTTCAGGGCAGACTTCTTTTCTGATTTGTTGGTGCTTCTGAAAAATTAAATGGAGAGAACATTAAGGTGCCAAGGAACATGATGAACTCATTGGAGAAGCAGGCAGCTCTTCCCCATCCCCCCAAGCTCTAAAATGAGATTTCGCAAAGACCGGGGAGGAGGACCCTTCAATGCCGAGGGTGGGGGAAAGGCTCTAGTTTGAGGGATAGACCCTTAAGCCTGATCCAAAGTCTGTGGCTTCTCTCCCTGTCCTCCACTTCCATCTGGACCCAGGTGCCATAGGAGAGGCTGAATGCCCACCTGCCAGCATCTCCCTTAATTGTTCTCTCTTAGAATCAACTGGAGTATAATTTGTATACAATCCAAAGCACCCATTTAAGTGTCCAGTTTGATGCGCTTTGACAGAAATCCACTACAAAACCACTACAATCAAGACATAGAGCATTTCCAGTACCCCAGTGATTTCTCTTTAAAATTCAGAAATACTACAGCCACACAGAAAAGTACAGAGATTGTTATAAAATAACACCAACAAATCTATCATCAAGATTTTGCAAAAGTTACATTTTGCCATATTTGCTTCCATTTGTCCTCATTTCTCACTCCTCCCCATACTCCCTCCATTCTCCCTTATAAAGAAATAAAATTCTTTTGTAGATACAAAACATAATGTGTACAGTTAGAGCCATCTTCATTCTAATCCCCAAAGGTAACTGCTGTAATTACCCATGTTTAAAAGTTTACCTGTCTTCCTCATGGTTTAAGACGTTCACTGCATTACATATGATCACATGAAAATGGTGTACAATATTGCTGGGTGGGCTTTTCACAGTTACATAAAATAGTGTATAATATAAGTGTCCTTTGGCAGAATAGCTTTCTTTTAAGATTTATTCACCTTTTTACAAATATATCTAGTTTATTTGCCTTAATATAGTATTGCAGTGTAAGAATGTTTTAAAATTTACTTATCCAACCCCTAACTGATGGGCATTTAGGTTATTTCCCATTTTTCTTCCTTGTTATGGTTTGAATATGAAATGTCCCCCATAGGCTCAGGTATTGAATACTTAGTTCCCAGCTGGTTGTGCTATGGTGGGAGGTTCTGGAAACTTTAAGAAATGGGGCCCAGTGGGAGGAAGTAGGTCGTGAGGAAGTGCTTTTGGTTTATACGGTTATCTCATCCCTTCCCTTCTCCCTGCTTGTTGTCCACCATGAAGTAAAGAAGCTCCTCCACCATATGCTTCCACCACCATCATGTTCCACCCAAGCACATGGGGCCAAGCAGCATGGATTGAACCCTCTGAAATCATGAGCCAAAATGAATCTTTCTTCCCTCAAGTTGTTCTCTCAAGTGTTTTGGTCACAGTGACAAGAGAGATAACTAATACGTTCTTGATAATATCAGCATGACAGTGAATATCCTTGAGCCTATGCATAAGAGTTACTCTGAGGTATTTACCAGAAAATGGATATTGGGACATAAAGCCACAGGGTTTTCACATCTCCAACTTTAGTAGATGTTGTTGTTCCAGAATCTCATTTTTCATCTTTTTTTCTTTGAAATCCTTGGCCTTTTCCCCATTGCACCCAAAGAAGAAAGTAAATTTGCCCAAAACTTTTATCTGTTTTATGGGTTCAATGTTCAGAAACGTATTCTTCATATCTCTGCTGCTGTGTTCATTTCCTTCTCTCTTACTGCAAAGTTTTTGCTTATATCTCCTTTCTTCATCTTTGGATAGCATTCTACCTAGGATTTGTATTTGCTCCAGCATAGCATGGATAGATTTATCCTCGGTGATTCCCCACATTTCATGCTCTACCTTTAGGTATCTGGGTGGGTTTGGAAACTTCTTACTAGAACTCTGTAAGTGTATAGATGCTTGGGCGTTTTAAAGAAGGATTTAGAAGGCTACAAAACCAACAGAAAATATTGGTTACTTCAAGGTAGGGTTGGTAGGTGAGAGACTATTAACTTTTTACATAAAAACCTCTTTGTAAAAAATGAGCAAACATTATAAATATCAGATAAATTTTATAAGTGACTAAATTACCATATACAAAGATATTTGACCTTGTTGATATCCAATGGAATGCAAATTAAAACATCAGAACATTATCTTTTGCACATCAGACTGGAAAAAATAATTATAATTTTATAATAAACAATACAGTAAAGGTGTTGGGAAAGATGCATTACTTCAAAAAAAGCTTTAAAAAAAGGATTTAAAGACTGGATCATGTAACTTAAAATACCATTTCAGGTATGTTAAATGGATCCATCAAAAACATAGGTTAGTCATTGTGTATTTCATTTTAACTAAAAATGTATTTGGTATATTTTCAAGAACATTTATGAATAAATTCAAATTCATGCTTTATTTTTGCACTAAGACTGCCTTCAGTTTTTCTGTACTATGTTTTATTTGAAATGCTGATATTTCCATTGCTTTATCAAGAGCTAGACTTGATAAATATATCAGTACTATAAAATAAATAAACAGAGCTTGAGGGCTTCAAGTTCCTGTCAAGGTGACCTTGTAGAACATGTTGATGGCTCTTACCCTCAAACTCTCCTCTGGAGAAAGTGAAGAAATGGGAAGGAACATGGATTTGAGGAACTAAGAGCTGTCAGATAACCCCTGCAGAGTATGAAAGCAGCTTTGAGCTGGAGTGTGTGTGTATTTGTGAATATGTATGTATGTCTGTTGTCTGTGTGCATGCATGTGTGTGTGTGCACATGCATTTCACATACTTGTGTGTTGGGGGTTAAGGGATAGGCAACCAAAGGCAATGGCAGGAAGATAGGAAAAAGCTATGATTCTCAATCCTGCTGCACATTAAATGTCATCTTTGGAAGCTTTAAAAAAAATAGTCATACCAGATAACAATGATAAACAGGAGAAAGTCCTAATTCCTAGGAGGTTCATGTTGAAGGTACTAGTCTGCAACTTATGTTCAAATGCTTTAGCAAACAGAACAAGCAAACGTGGTAACTTTTGGTGCATCCAGGTGAGGATTTTAGTGATGTTCATTATACTAGTTTTCTCAACTGTATTGTAAGTTCATTTCCTCCTCCTCCCACAAAATACAATGTTGAGAAAATCAATATTCACCTCCAGGCCATATACCAGGTATTCTGATCTTATTGTTCTGTAATGGGGTAGCATTTTACAAATGCCCCACATGTGATTTTTTTTTTATTTTTTGGCAGTACCAGGAGGTTGAACTCAGGGCCTTGCATATGCCAGGAAAGTGCTCTACTACTGGGCTGTACTGCAACCCCATTTTCTCCCCAGTAATCATATTTTATTAGTAACTTTTTAGTGTACAACTTAGTGGGTATCATTATGTTTCCATACCTGCAAATCACTGTACATTGCTCATGTTCACCTTCCCTATTACTCTCTCATGACCCCTCCCAGTGTCCCCTTCCTCCTCACCATTGGTCCCCTTTCTACTTGCAAGTCATGTTTGTGTATCTGTTTATTTATCTATATACACCCAGATTTTGTTTTAAAGGCAAAATATGGGCTATTTCCCTTCCTTTCTCACATTATGCTTTCTTCTTGCTCCCTCTTCCTTCTCTTCAGTCCGTTATCTTTCCCTGTATAGGCCCCTTCTACTTTGGTAATCTAAATATTTTAATATTGAATATATATTAAAATCTAACAGCCACATATAAGAAAAAACATGTAATGTTTTCCTTTCTGGGTTTGGCTTATTTTGCTTAAAATGATGATGTCCACTTCCATCCATTTTTCCTGAAAAATGCCATAATTTCATCCTTCTTTATGGCTGAATAAAACCCCTGATGTGTGTGTGTGTGTGTGTGTGTGTGTGTGTGTGACAATTTCCTTATCCACTCATTTGTTGATGGACACCTCGGTTGATTCTGTATCTTGGCTATTATTAATAGTGCTGCTATAAATATGAATGAGCAAGTATCTCTATGGTGTGTTATTCAGCCCTTTTTTATCTTTTATTTTGAGATAGGGTCTTGCTAAGTTGTGCAGGCTGCCTCTGGCCTTGAATTTGTAATCTTCCTGTCTCAGCCTCCTGAGTAGCTGGGATTATAGATGTGAATCACAGTACCTGGCTTCCACATGTGATTCTAATACAGAACCAGTATTGCAACCCACTGGGTTAGTAGAAGGATTTTATTTTTATTTAATTTCAATTATTAATTTAAAAATTATTTTTTGTAGTACTTGATGGTTGAACCCAGGGTCTCACCTGTACATTGCAAGTGTTCTACCACTGGGGTGCACCCCCAGCCCATTTTTAATTTTTTTAATTTTGAGTCAGGGTCTCACTAATTTCCACAGGCTGCCTTTGGCCTTGAACTCAAGATCCTCCTGTCTTTGCCTCTCAAGTCACTGGGATTACAGTTGTGCACCACAAAGCCCAGCCTGGTAGAAGGTTCTAAAAAATTCTCCTCCTTTCCTCCTGAAATGCATTTATATTGTCTTAACTTCTGTTTCACTGTAGAAATTGGAAGCAACAGCCCAACTGTCCAGTGTTGTAGGACAGCTGGGTGATTTGCTGAAGAAGGAATTCATGCAAAATGAAACCCCAACCAGAGGACTTGTTGGTTACAATGGCAACAGAAGGAGAAACTGTTGTTCTGTGGTTCATGAGCTTCTTAACCCAGACACATCCCTCTACTTAATTGACATCCATCTAATGGGACACAGATAAGAGCCTGGCCCTTGGGCTTTCACGCATACATTTCAGTGGACAAAGTAGCTGATGCCAATATGGGAACATAAACTCATAGGCCAAACATACCTAGGTACCTAGGTACCTCACTTGTGAAGAGAGACAATAAGCTGAATACATCCCACTTGTGGCAGAATTACTGATAGATGGACCTAGAATTTAAGATAAACATTATAAAATAAATAAATATTTGAAGCATATAAAATAAAAGTAAGAAATCATTGAAAAGAACAATTTAGAACTGGTAATTGGTATAATAATTGAATACAAGAGATGGACTGGTAGCAAGATAGAAACAGCTGAAGGACAAATTAATGAAATGGAGGATCAGGTTAATGATTTTCCTAAAAAACAGTGGAAAATGATGAAGGGGGAAATTATATATATATATATATGCACACACACACACACACACACACACACACACACACACACACATGGCTTTAAAATATAGAGGATAGACGTAGAAGTGCCAATATTCGGAAAATAAGAACAAGCTGGGTATGGTGGCACATGCCATTACAGTCTCAGCCCTTTGGAGACTGAGGCAGGATTGAGAGTTTGAGGCCAGCCTGGGTTACACAGCAAGATCCCTTGTCTCAAAAACAAAAACAAAACAGAACAAAAAGCTCTAAGAGGAAAATAAAGGAGAAGATGTAATATTTAGAGAAACAGTGAAAATTCAACTTTCTAAAAATTAAAGACAAGAATCCCTGGCTTGAAAGGGCTTATGGAATGACAAAAGAAATAAGGGAAAACCTACACCTACATTAAAGTAAACTATAAGAACATCAGACAAATTCCAAATGTTTCTGGAGATGAAGCAGTTTGCTAACAAACAAGAATCAGACCAACTTCAAGAAAGTAATACAAATAATATGGCATATAATGGGTACTAGATATAAATATTGTCAAGTTCAAGAAATAAATGAAATTAAATAAACTTAAGTATGGATCTTAATAACTATCAACCCACGACTGAAATATATAACTTGAACCAGTAAAGGTTCTATAACAAAACAAAGAACAGAAAAAAAAAAAAAAAAAAAAAAAAAAAAAAAAAAAAAAAAAAAAAAAAAAAAAAAAGGAAATCTGAGTGTAAATTGTGAGATATATTTTAATATTGTTGTTAGGTAATAGCAATAAATGCAAATGAATTAAAATCACAAATGAAAAGATAAACATCTCAGATTAAAATTTTTTTTAGTACAACAGGTTGAACCCACGAGCTCTCACATGGTAGGCAAGTGCTCTACTACTGAGCTGCACCTCAGCCCCTTGTTGATTAAAATTTAAAAATTAATTTTTAGTTTTGAAACAGGGTCTTGCTAAGTTGTTCAGGCTGCCTCTGGCCTCAAACCTGTGGTCCTCCTGCCTTAGCCTCCCAAGTTACTGGGATTACAAGTATGTGCCACAGCAAATGGCAAAATGTTAAAGAGTCATATTATGTTTTTCAACATAAGAAATAATACACAGGAAAAATCAAAGACTATTTTTTATGCAAATATCAAAAGAGAGTCAGGCTGTCAAATTTGACATGAAACAATATTTAATGTAAAAATATTATGAACACAGGTCGTACAATAATAAAAGGAAAAATATAACAAGAAAATATAACAAACATATATGAACCTAAAATATACACTAAAAATATATTGAGTAACAATAGAACCACAGGGAGAGGTTGATAATTCATTTGTAGTTGGATCTTTTATCATATTTCTCTCATAAATGGATTAGTCTAAAAATAATCAGATTTAAAAAATCTCTTTGCTCCTAATATTCTGAAATTTCACAAGGATATACTTCAACCTGGACTTGTTATCCATCTTACTGGGTACTTGTGGACTTTTCAATCTGGCAATGCCTGTGCTCCTTTGGGGAAAGTTTTATTATTTCGTTGCTGGTAAACTCCCCTGTTTCCTTGTTCTCTCTGGAACTTTCTTCATTTAGGTGGCTTCTTATGGGTGGTTTTTCTAGTTTCCTTATCTCTTTTTGCCTGTATTCTAGCTCTTTGCCTTTTTGATCTACTTCCCGGGAGATTTTCTCATCTAAATTTTCCAAGCCTGCTGCTGACTTTTTAAATTTTCTCCTATCATATTTTTAACTTTAAGAGCACTCTTTTGGTCTCAGAATATTGCTTTTCTTAAAATAGAATCCTGTTCCTATTTCATGTTTGCAATGCATCATTTCTTTTAGGAAACTAATACTTTTTAAGAAGAGGTTTTCTTCTCCCAGAATCACATCTGTTTCTCTAAATACCCCTATGTTGATTCTAATTGCTGCTATAAAACCCTGACACAACATGAATATATTATCTTACCGTTCTGCAGGTCAGAAGTTCCATACAGGTTGCACGGAGCTGAAATCTGATGGAAAGACATTTCCTTCTGGAGGTCCTAGGGAGAATCTTTCCTTGCCCCCCACCATCCCCCGCCTTTAGAGGCCACCCACAGTCCTTGCCTCATAGTCCCTTTCCTCCTCCTTTAAAGCCAGTAATGACTCCTCGCTAGTTGTCACGTTGCCCCTGAGCATGGGAAAGGAAAGTTCTTGGCATTTAAGGATTCATGTGGTTAGACTGAGGATAATCTCTCCCTCTCAAAATCAGCTCATTAGCAATTTTAATTGCATTTGCAACCTTAAGCCTGTGAAAGCGCCATGTTTCATAACACATTCACTGGTTCTTGGGATTAGGATATAGACATTTTGTGGGGCCATTATTCTGCCTAACAATACCTCCCCACACCATCTTTTTTTTTTCTCTGATCTTCATGTTAGAGGTTTTTCTCAGATGTCTGATAATCTTGAGCCATCTGTACATCTGTGACAATGGTTATTGCAAAAAGGTTATTGAAGGGTCTAAAAACAAATGGATCCAATCAACTGTGTACTGGGGCACACAAGTGCTAAGACTGGCCTTTTCCTTGGGCAGCCCCCATGTTGGGATCTCAGGATCTTTCCTGGGCTAGAAGATTCCCCTGAGAAGACTTTTATAGTCTTTGCCTGAGGAAGAAGGCCTGGCTACCAGAGTTGCACAAGCTGAGTGAGGGAAGAGCCTTGGGGATTTCAAGATCCCAGATACGTATGTTTTCTCACTGTACATTCTCAAGTCTAATCTACACCCTTCCAGCAATTTTAAGGACTACCAGATCAAATGCAGATCAGAGTTGCATGCAAATTGGATCCAAATCTGATTTTGTAGCCTCTAAAACTATTGAAAGAGTATAGATTAGATCTGAGAATACATGATATTTCTCTTGTGTCCCTCAACTCTGCCTGGCACCCCTGTCTCCTGCCCGGGTGTGAAGATTTGGGATGGAGGGAGGGAGCAGGAGTGTTTGACTGTTGAACAGACTTTCAATCAATCTCTGAATGTTCAGCCAAATCCCCACTGCTGTTTCCAGAGATGTTGGGTAACAATTGATGAGATATTTGAGGGTTCTTTCATGTTCATTCGATCAGCTCTTGGATTTGCCCTTTGCTGGGTCAGAACTCAACTTTCTTAGTTCTCAGCTAAGAGCTATTTGTCTGTCTGCTTCCCAGCTTCCAATGTTTTGTCATTGCTTTTTCTCCTATTGGTCTTTGTTAATTGATGCCCTGTTTGTTTTCATTCATCTCTTTGTTATTTGCTTCAGTGGGGTGTCCAAAGGGAGCAGGACTCTAAGCTTGGTCCAATTCATCATTTTTAACTGGAAGTTGGCAGTTTTTCTACATGGGTTGAAACCACCGTGAAACATGGAAGAGGGAAATGCCTTGTCTCTCTGTGGGTGACCATTCTGATGAACAATTTTCTCCCTTTTTTTGGGGGATGGGGCAGACCAATCAGATTGAAGATGTGTCAAGCTAATGGAAAAGCTCCCAACCATGGGCTATCTGTATGGAAGGCCACTAGTGTCCACCCAACAGGGGTTTGTTGATAAAGTTGTTCTGTAGCTGTAAAAATAGCTCTGCAAAGCTTTGTCCCAGACTTCCCATTTATGTGTTAGCCTTCATGACATCTGTACTGGTGATGGTGTGGGCCCCTGTGCACACATGCATGTACACTTTGCTCCTTCTTCAGAGCGTGTTCTCAGCATTGGTAGGCATCTAGATCAGAGAGCTGTGACGGAAAGGCTTTGGTCTTCTCATTCAGCCCAATTTTCTGGCTCAGAATCCTGTCGATGTAGGGAAATGGATCCCTGATTTTTCATGGTTGATCACAGAGATCATGTCATAACTCTGCATTCAGTTTTACAGCCAGTATCATATATGCTTAAATACAGTCCAGCCCAGAACAGAAAGCACCTATATCTACTCTCCAATTGAAAATATCCTCCAAAATTTTGGCCAATTTAAAAACAAAGCAAACTTTAAGGCATAATTGAAATATATATTTACTTATCAATTTGTCATAAATTCATTACATAAACAGTTTTATATATTATCAAAATAATTTACTGATTTTTCCCACTCATATTTTAACAAAAAAATTTATGCACACTCTTCATGGATATCTTGGACATCAGAATCTTGGTCATTGGCACACTCTTGATTTTTCATCATTCAACACAGTTTTCTACAGCCCACAGCCTTTATTTCCGTTTGAGGCCCTGAGCTACATTCAGGTTTGAATCTATATTTTTACTATCACTGACATTTTTATCCCAATCCCCAATAACTCATTATGTCAAGACAGGTTTTTGGTTGTTTAATTTGTCCTGGTGGTGTGTGTGCTTGGTTTCCATCGCCATCCATTTCCTGTATTGATTTTTAAAGTAAACTCTAAAAGGCTTGTTTACAAAGACATCTGCTTCTTGCAATTGGGAGGTGATACCTTCAGCAATAATTACTAAATCTGTGTCAGATTTCTTTGCCTTCTTTATTTACTGGTTCCGTCAGGTGGGATCTCTAATCATCACAAACCAGCATTGATTGAAGTCATTTCAGACTGGTGCTTCTTCCTGAAACAAGATTTACATTCAAAGTAAAGAAATTGCGAGCACATTTCCATAATCGGAGAAATTTCTATAAGGACTCGAATTTAGAGCAATTCTTTTCTGGGCATTGAATTTTGGAAATATGTGATAGTCAGAGTACGTTCCTCAATGGATTGTTTGTGTCACTCATTGTTGGTCCTTCTCAGCATGGTCCTTTCATTTCTGGGTCCAGCACTTTGATCTGGTGGCCAGTGGGCTCTAAGTGCTGAGGATTCAAACATTATTTACACACAGAGGCCTCTGATTTTCTACCTCTAGTCTTGACATCTCCTTCACCTTCAGTTTATATAGTCACCTGGCAACTCAGCACCTCCAATTGGTGTCTAATAGGCACCTCGAACTCAAAATGCCCAATGCAGAACACAGAAGTGTTGATTGCTGTCTCTTGTCCCCAGAACCTGTTCCTCTTTCAGTCTTTGCTTCCTCTATTTATGGCTTAGTCATCCACCTTGGAGGGCTGGGATTTAGCTGAGTTGGTAGAGCACCTCTCTGCAGTCTCTGAGGTCCAAGGTCAATTCCCAGCACCGCAAACATGGGAGAAGGGCGTGGCAATCCACTCCCATGGCAATCCCGAAACAGTCAGCCATTGAAAACCCTGTAAAGGTAGCTATGAGTTGAACACAACTTGATGGCACCTAACAACAACATCCACCTTGTTGCTCAGGTTCTTCTGGATTGTTCTCTTTCCTTCATCAACTCTGGTACTCACTTCATCCCACATTCTGTCAGCTGTCTCTTCAAAAATTTACCATTAATTCAATCGGTTCCAACCTCTTGTCCCACCCTCACCCTGGTTCAAGCTACTAATCTCTTAAAACTCATTTCCCTGCATTCACTCTTGATCCCGCACACACTATTCACAACAGCAGCCACAGTGATCCTTTTAAAACCTAATTCTTTGCTCACATCTTTCCAGTGGATTCTCTTCACACATAGCATAAAATCCAAAGTCCCTGTGTGGCCTACAACAGGGCCTCCCAGTCTTCAGTGGCTTATCGGTCACCAAGGATTCAGTAAGCACATGTCCTGAGTTCGTAAGTCTGGGGTAGGGCCTGGGATTGTGCCTTACACTTCCAGGTGATGTCAATGTTGCCAGCCCACAGATTGCACTTCTCACAGCAATAACCTTTAGAACCAGTCACGATCTAGCCCCTGCCTCCCTGATTTCATTCCCGCTGCTGTCCCTCTTCCTCAGTTCACACCACAGTTCTGGCATTCTTCTCTTTCCTCAAAAATGTCAAGCTTATTTCCTTCTTACAGCATTTTCACGTGCGATGCCCTCTTCTCAGAATGTTCTCCCTTCAAATGTCCTCAGACCTCTCCCTTATTTCATTTATGTGTCCCCTTAGAGGTCATCTTCCCAAGCCCAATCCCCTGAACACACATCCTAGGCTCTCCATAACTATCCTTCTCTGTCCTTTTCTTCATAGGATGTGTCACTCCAAGACTGTATGTTTTCTATAATGTACATACTTACTATTGACAGTATTCTTCCTTGTTTTTGCTTATAATTCCACCAGAATGTGGGCTTCATTAAGGCAGAAACTGTTTTTGTTCACACTTTATTCTTAATGCCTCGCACCAAGCCTGTGTTCCATAAATATTTGTTAAATGAATGAATGAACAAATGTATTCTTTAGAAAACCCAGTTCTCCATATGGTGGATCACATATTTGGTTTTCCATGCTCTGCCTTCTCTCTCATCATTTCTCCTCTTTCTCTTTTACCACTGCATTCCTGACATTTTCTCAACATTGATGATTTGATGTGCTCTTATTTTGCTTTGTAGTTTGTTACTTCTGGCACAGTTTAAATTTCTACAATAGTATTATTCATTTTTTATGTTAGTTTCTGACAGTATAAACAATCTCAGCTAGGCTTCTGTTCATCTCATAAGACAACATTACCATTTCTTCTCTCATCTTACAGTTCATATATTTAAAAAATTGTTTGGAACTTTAACTTTTAGTAAATTTTTAGAAGACTTAAAAAAAAATTTTTTTTTGTAAGTGGCAGAGTATTGAAGTTTTGTTCTAATATCCTTACAGATCCCCAAGGTAAAGGATGGGGAAATTATTAGCCTGAGGCATTAAAGGAAATCTCTGCTCAATCACTAATCTCTGAGTTAACCATAGAGAGACATTAGTGGTGACATGGAGTAAAGAATATAGACTTTACAGAATGGTGTGGTTTGAATGTGTCTGCCAAAGTTCATGTGTTGGGAACTTGATCCTCAAGTTCATATGTTGATCCTATTTGGCAGTGGGGTCTGTGGAGGTGATTAGGGTAGATGAGATCATGATGGGATTATGATAGGATTAGTGGTTTTATAAGAAGAGGAACTAAAGTGTGAACTAGCATGCTCTCTGTTTTGCATACAATGATGTAGCGTGAAGACCTTTACCAGATGCCAGCACCATGCTCTTGGACTTCCCAGCCTCCAGAATAGCAAAAAATAAAATAAATAAATAAATAAATAAATAAGTAAGTAAATCTCTGTTCTTTATAAATTACCTAGTTGTGGTATTCTGTTATAGCAACAGCAAATGGACTAAGACACAAAATAATTTGGAAAAGAAACTAAACAAAGAGCAAACAGTAACAACAGCAAGTTCTGGAGAAGGGGAATAATCTGATTTCTAGAGCTGTCACATATTTTCAACAACAACAACAAAAATAAATAATAAGATATACAAAGAGACTAGAAAGTATGGTTCATAAATAGGAAAAGAAGAAGAAGAAAAAAAGCAATCAATAGAAACTTTCCTGAGGAAGCCAGATGTTGGACTTATTAAACAAACACTTTAAATTGTCTATTTAAAACATATTAAAGAACTAAGGAAATCATGTCTAAGTAACTAAAGGAAAGTATGAGCATGTTGTCTCACCAAATATAGAATCTCAACAAAGAGAAGTTATAAAAAGAACTAAAAGAAACTCTGGGGTTGAAACTATAGTAACTAAAATGAAATATTTATTTACAGGAACTCACCAGAAGATTTGAACAGACAGGGGAAGAAAGAATCAGCCATCCTGATAATAGGTCAAATAAGATTTTCTAGGAACAGAAAATAAAAAATGAAGAAAAGTGAACAGAGCCTCATATATCTATGGGGGAATTGTTAGGCTGGGCAAGGGTGACCAGAATTGGAATGTAAACTGACTTAGATAAGGGGCGGGGAGGAAATACAGACTGGTGCATGCATACCATATGACTATGATGTAATCCCATGTAACTGTGATCTGATTGGGCAATGGTTTTGGGAATTAGCAACTATCCTGGAAACCCTTAAGAAGCTCCTCTACCCTCAGTGAGACCAGAGAGCATGAAGAAGTTGGGACAAACAGAAAGGATGGGCTGTGTGGAAACCTTCATTGACTCCCCATTGCATTCTAAATAAGAGTCTATGTTTAAGTGTAGAATTCATTTTTTTTTTTCCTAGAATAAGATTCCAAACCACCTGTCCAATGTCCCCAACTTTTCTTGTCCTACTCCAGGACCAAACACTCCAGGGAATCTGGATGTCTCTCTTGTGCACCTAACATACCACTCAGCACAATACAGCTGAGATCATGGCCTTCAGATGCAGGGAGACCTGCTCAGGTAATGGCCTTGGGAAAGAAATTTCAACTTCTCGATTCTCAGTTTCCTTATGAGTCAGAATGAGGAATAAGTCCACCTATCTCACTTGGTGATCCTGAGGTTTAAATGGATAGGGTTTGTGAAGAGCCTTGGGCAGGAGTCCCCAATCTCTGGGCTATGAGACTGGTACTGGTATAAGTGGTGGGCAAGTGAGTGAAGCTTCATCTGTGTTTACACAATAAATGTAACCCTCTTGAATCATCTTCAAATCATTCCCACCCCTATCCGCAACCATGAAAAAGTTGTCTTTCATGAAACCAGTGCCCGGTGCTAAAAAGGTTGGGGACTGCTGCCTTAAAGAATCAATTGTACCTAGTCCAGCATTCCCTTCTGTTGGGAAGAGGCGTCCCCTCCTACCTCTACCCTTTGGCTCTGTGGGATCCTTGTAGCCTACTTTCCTGGACACACAGGTGGGACAAAGATCTGTCTGGGAACTTTCAAACTGGAGTTGGAGGAAGAGGGGTAGCCTCCTTAGGACGGGAGAGCTTGGAAGAGGTGAGGCAGGGAATCTGTGATGCCCATGGCCCAGAAAGCTAGTATGTAAGAATGAAGCCTAGCGAGTGCGCCCTGGAGACCTTTAGCTCTGAGTTCTGCTTATCACCAACCAGCGGCAGCCCTTTCTACATTAAGCAAGCCCACCCACCATCACCCTTTCTGCCTAAGCTGGGTTGAGATAGATTTCTGGTCCTTGCATGAAACATCTGATTAACTCAGGGGTCAGGGACTGGAAACCCTTAAGTAAGATGATTTTTCTCCTCCATTCCCTCTGCTTCTCAGCCCCCCATCACTCCAGGTTTATTATTATTCTCTCTGTGTGAATCTTGCCTTCCCCTCCAGACTAGAGGCTCTGTGTGGCTAGGGAAGCAGTCATTGGACTTGGTCTTCAGGTGAGCCAGCTTGGGATCAATCAATGTCAGAGGATGTGTCGATTAACCCACAAGGCTTGGCAACATCAGCAGGGCATTCACAGCGTTTCTGAGGGAGCTAGGGCACTTAGGAAATGTCCATGTGGCTGCCAGGACGTCTGCTGGCTTTGAAAAGAGGGCTAAACTTGTAGTTATATGAATCTCAGCCCCTAAACACACCTTCATTTCCATTCACTCATTGAAACTAACTTTCTAGAAGAATCTGCATGTTTTTCAAGAATTACGGTGATTCCAATGTGCCCCAAACAAGAATCTCTGGGCTTTTATGATGCTCTGAGTTAATAGTTTTACTTCTTCAGTCTCCTGAGCAGAGCAGTTTAGGGAAAGTTGGAACCAAAACAAGCCAGTGAGCTTAGTTTCTTATGCTGATAATGGTCACTCACAAATTCTCCTAATTACAGACAACACAAGTGTCCCATAATTAGCGTCTGTCTGCACTGTTCTGTTCCTGGGGGTCAATTGTTCCACAACAATGGCCATGCTCGGCACTAGACCACCAGCATCCCCCTCACCCCCTGTACATTCCAATCTTGTGACAGAACAGCCCTGTGCTTTGCTCAGAGCTTTAACCCTCTCCTGCCAGGACCTCAAGGATGAGCTCAGGGGTGGAGGAGGCTCAGATCTGAGGCTGGGAGCACGACTATTTGGGGAGCCTGCACTTTGCCTCTAAGGCTGTGTTTCTCCATCAGACCTAATGAAGCATAACGTAAGGGACTGAGCCATAGCCATCCCCTTGGGGATTGTGATTGTACTAGGAGTTGAGAGGCACTCACCCATCTTTACCTCTTTAGGCTAATGAGTTGACTAAAGAGGGTCAGGGTGGGGGATTTCTTTCTAACATGTATCTGTCAATGGATCATCACGATAGCCTTCAGTGGGACTGTGAGCGACCCAACTCTAGGAGGCAGCATGGTATGGTGACAAGAATGCACTTTTGGCCTGTGTTGGATCCCAGTTGGCAGTTACCAGCAATGTGATCTTAGGAAAGTGGTTTCACATTCCTCACAACAGCACCGGGACAAGAATGCCCCTCCTTCTTATTAGGATATTCAGATTATTTCTACTTTGTTTTCTTTTACAACATTCTTGGCATTATGAGTTGAGAATTCAACTTTTCTTTAAAAAAATTTTTTTTTGGGTACTGGGGATTGAACCCAGGGGCTTGCACTCTACCACTGAGTGACATCCATAGCCTCCCTCTTTCAAAAATACTTATTTTGAAACAGTCTCGCTAAATTGCATCTGGCCTTGAACCTGTGATCTTTCTGCCTTAGTCTTCCTAGTTGCTGGGATTGCAGGCATGTGCCACCATGCCCTACCAGAATTCAAGGTTTTGACCCATGGATTACACCTAGAATGTCCATAAAAACTCACCCTAGGGAACTTTCACAAAATAAAGACATAACTCCATTGAGTTAAAATCTATGAGGGTGTAACTCAGGAATGGGGTATTTGGAGAAAACTCTTCAGCTCTTTCTAATGCACGCTCTTTGTTCAAACCCATCTATGACAGACCTGTGATGACTTTGACACGTTAAAAAATATGTGATTTTGCAGAGGCGTCAATTCATGCACACTGATAAGTTGGAGCAAGGTGGTTAATAGGAAGTAAGCCTAGACAAGTATCTGTCTCCCTTCTAAGGTTCATGAAGGGCTAAATATTTTACCTACGTTATCTTTTTAAATCCTAAATATATATATGGCTGGTAGGGGCCACTCTGCTGACCTCCAGACCCACACATCCAGCTACTTTGCTGATCTCTCTCTACTTGGATGGGAGTACACATCTCCAGTGCCCCAGAGATTGAGTCAACCTCCCAGTTGAACTCTTGATCTCTCCCTAAACCTCCATTCTGAATCTTGTTGTTGTTGTCGGAGACTGGGCTGGCCTCGGACTCCTGATCCTTCTGCTTTCATGTCCTGAGTGCTGGGATTACCGCCTTGCACTGCCACTCATGGCCATTCTACATCTAAATGGGAACTCAATTCTTAAAGTTTCTGGGGCATTTTAAAGACATCCTTAGCTTTTTCCTATCTCTCATACCCTATATCATATTCATGAGCAAATGCCATTGACTCTACCCTTGCAAAATACCCAGAGTCCACCCATTTCTTGCCATACTCAGGGCTACCTCTCTGTCCTAAGCCACTGTGGTCTTACTCCTGAATGATTGGTACAGCATCTAAATGATGTTCTTGTCCCATCATTGATTCCTATAGTCAAATGTCACCTTAACAGGAGTCCTTCCCTGAGTCCTCCACTTCAGAGCCACCTTCTTAACCCATTCAATATCCCTGCTTTATATTTCTTTATGGCACTTAATACTGGTGCTTATAATTTTGCTTGCCTGCAGCTGTAGCCCTGTGGCATCTGATCCTGTGAGATCTCGGAAGCTAAGCAGGGTCAGGCCTGGTTAGTACCTGGATGGGAGACCGCCTGGGAACACCAGAAGCTGTAGGCTTGGGAGAAGGACCTGGCAACCCCCTCCCAAAAACCAATCTGCCATTGAAAACCCTATGAACAGCAGAGAAGCACTGACAATAGTGTTTCCCCTGTTGTACAGAGGGTCGCTATGAGTCGGATACTGACTCGATAGCACCTAACAACAACAACAACATAATTTTGCTTATTTTGTTATCTGTCTTCTCCTTGAGTGTAAGGCATGTTTTTTCCTGTACATTTGTATGTATATGTATGTATGTATATGTGGGTGTGTGTATATATACATATACATATACATACATATACATATACATATACATGCCTGCATCCCCAGCCCTGTGGCATGTGATTCCATTAAATCTCTGAAGCTAAGCAGGGTCGGGCCTGTTTAGTATTTGGACGGAAGACTGCCTGGGAACACCAGGTGCTGTAGGCTTGGGAGAAGGACCTGGCAACCCACTCCCAAAAATCAATCTGCCATTGAAAACCCTATGAATAGCAGAGAAGCAGTAACAATACTGTTTTGCCCATTATATATAGGGTCACTATGAGTCAGATGCCAACTCAATGGCACCTAACAACAACAACAACAACAACACACACACATGCGTGCGTGCGTGCAAGTGCATACACACACACACACACATTTGAGTGAAGGAATGAATTCTTACAACATCCGAGTATTATTTTCTTCATTTTATAGATATGGAAATGGAAGCTCAGAAGACACTTTCCCCAAGGTAATAATGCAAATAAAGAATAAAGATAAGTGTTGAACTCAGAACTGAGCTACTCCAGCAGTAATTTTCCTAAGTAGGGAGAAGGTACCACTTTTTGCTATCTACCACAATTTCCTGCTAAAATAGCTCCTGCATTTTCATTCCAAATCCAGACTGTTGTGCTCATAGATCAACATAGAGGCTCAACTTGTTTAAGACATGAGAGTTTTACTATGCTGTCCAGGCTGCTTCAAACTCTTGGACTCAAGTGATCCTATCTCAGCCTCCCAAGAAACTAGGACTAGAGGCATGTGCCAAAATATATAGCAGCTATTTTCTTCTTCTTCCTCCTCTTCCTCCTCTTGTTTTGCAAATGCTAACCAAGTGCTCTCCCACTGAATGGTCACTCCAGTCCCCTTTTTACTTTTATTTTCATATATGGTCCCACTAACTTATGCATGCTGCCTATGGCCTTAAACTTGTGATCCTCCTGCCTCAGCCTCCCAAGTAGCTGGGATTGCAGGTGTGGCCACAGTGCCCAGCCAAAGAAGTTCTTTGTTTTCTTATACCACCAGGGATCCTACCCAGGGCTTTGCACATACTCGGTAAGCACTGTACCGCTGAGCTATATCCGCAGCCCTGAGGCTTCAGTTTTAAGGCAAGGGGTCCTTTTATTCTATTATCCAAAGTTTTCTGGGATGCAGGATACTCACCCTGCAGGAATCCAGGCATCTGCAGCTATCACTGGCTGATAAGGAATTGAATTCTCTTTGGCCTTGTGGTGCAGTATACCCACTTGTGAAGAATCCTCAGTCCATGGGATGACACATTTGCCTTTACCACTGAATTGCTGCTTAGTTATTTAGTAGAATCCAAGAGAATTAAAAGTGTGAGCTCTAGGTGTGATGTTAAGTGGTCTGGAAGAGGAGGAATAATCAGCAATGTTTTCCATAAAGAGGTGACTTGTGAGGTAGGAGGGAACCAGGAGAAGGTGGTGTCCTGGAGGTCAGCTAAAAAGTGCCTCAGGGAAGAGTCCAGAAATAAGATCCAGAAATAGTCTTTGTGAAGAAATAAGAATCTCTTCTGAGTGAAATAAAATAGGACTTTAATACACACAGGAACATTTTGGTTAGGAAAATTTACTGTAGTGAGGACGTCTGTTCCTCTTAGTCTTTAATTCAATCTACTCACAATAAAAACACCCCACATGAACCAATGGGAATTTAATGTGAATCTGAAAGAATAAATCTGAAAGAACAAAATGAGATTGGCTGAAAAACAAGAACGAGGGACATTTGCCTGACTCATTTACCAGATTACGTTGTATCAGTAAAGTAGAGTGAGTAGGGTGATGAGTGAAAGGAGGGCAGACCATAGACTTGACCTGCAGAACCTGCAGGATATGTGGTTATTCACATATATTGAGGGTGGTGTTCACATTTAGGGAGGAAATGACATGTTATTTGTTAAATTATGTCAAAATTGGCTAGCCACCTTCAAAAAGTTAAAGTTAAGCTAGGAACTGTCCTGTCCTTTTCCAAAATAAACCAGATAGGTGAAAGACGAAAAAAAGAAAGAAAAAAAAAAAAAGAGAGACAATCTATATAGTATGTTATTGTTGTTGGATGCCGTTGAGTCAGGTCTGACTTATAGTGACACTGCGTACAACAGAACAAACATTTCCTGGCACTGTGCCATGCACACCATCTTTTTTATGTTTAAGTCCCTTGTTGCAGCCACTGTGTCAGTCCATCTAGTTGAGGCTCTCCCTTTCTTCTTCTTTTCTTTTCTTTAATGCAATACTGGGGAATTGAATCCCCAGGCACTCACACATGCTTTTTGCAAGCGCTCAACTACTGAGCCATACCCCTGGCCCTTTTTTTTTTTTTTTTTACTTTGTATTTTGAGACAGGGTCTCACTAAGTTACACAGGCTGCCTCTGGCCTTGAGCTTGTAATCCTCCTGCCTCTGCTCCTAAATCACAGGGATTAAAGGTGTGAGCCACCATACCCAGCTTTAAGAAAACTTTTTTTTGTGTGTGTGTGGTATTTGGAGGTTAAACCCAGGGCCTCGAACATACTTTGCAAGTGCTTCACTGGGCTGTATCTCCAGCCCATTTTTTAATTTTATTTTTTTATTTTGGGTCAGAGTCTTACTAAATTGTGCAGGTTGCCTTTAGCTTCTAACTTGCCATCCCACATCCACCTCCCGAGTTATTGGGATTATGGGCATGAGCCATTGCACCCAGCTTGGTCTTCCTTTTTTTTTTTTTTTTTTTTTTTTTTTTTTTTTTTTTTTTTTTTTTTTTTTTTTTTTTTTTGATTGTTGTTGATCTGCCACTCTCCCAAATGTGATGTCCTTCTCCAGGGATTGGTCCTTCCTGACTACCTGTCTACTATGTAGTATAGGAGAAAACAAAAGAGAATATTTTAGAAAAATGAAAGGAAATTTAGAAAAATTAAGGGAAAAAAGACTGATGGTTTTAACTGCATAAAAGGAGAAAATGTCTATAAGGAAAAGAAACCATAAGGTTAAAAGATACATAGTACTGTGGAAGAAAAAATTAAAATAGATACAAAAGGGTTAGTATCATTCATATTGGTCTTGGAATTGAGGGTAGGAGTAAAGTTGAGGGCTTAGTCAACACTCTGACAGAATGGGGAAGAGCCTTGGGCTCTGTGCCCCACTCCCAGCCTTCCTGCAAGTGTTTGCCCCTCTGAACCCCCACTAGGGCAGGCTTGCTTCCTAAGCAGAAATGGGCCTCCCCCTACACACTCTCTTCACCTAGCTAGCCCATCCTGGACCTGTTGTCTCCTCCTCTGCATAGACTGGTGCCATGTGAGACTCCCTCCCCTTGAGGCCATGCTGGGCATCTGAGCTGGAAGGAGGGGCCAGGATTGGAGGGCAGCAGATGAGGTGGGAAGTTGAGTCAGAGAGTAGGCGAGGAGAGCTGAAGGTTGAGAGCAGCAGCAGAAAGAGGAGTCAAGGATGGAAGAAATGGGAATGGGAGCCCTAGGCAGCTAGCGTGGGGAAGGGGGTGCCTCTCCCCAGGCTCCTCCCACTTGTTCAGTGTGCAGTTAGTTCTCTTTGCGCCAGGGAAGGGTCCTCATATCCTTATCTTCAGGGAGTAACGGCATGCATGAAAGCTCATCTTGAACCATTACTTATCTGGTTCATTTATTTAACAAATGACTTATTGATTACTTATTCTGAGCCATGCTGTGCTAGGCACTGGGAATCCTGTGTTTAGGGGTTTTAAGGCAATGTGAGAAGGCTTGGATTTAGAGTGGAAAACCAAAAATAGTAGGGTTCTCTGCCAACCCTAATCTACTGTGTTTCAGGGAGGTCACAGAAACCTAGGGTGTGGGTTTCTTAACTCTACCGAGCCTGCTGTGAGCCAGGCACTATGCCAGGCCCTGGGAAACAGTGCTGACTGTGGTTATGGATTTGTTAATTTAATATCAGGCTCAAACCCAGGGACATACGGTGACCAAAATGAAACTACCTTTGGACCAACCTAGCCTGTTTTAAAGCTGCTGGAATATGTTGCCTTTTTGGCATTTGATTTTTGGTTCCTAGCTAAAAGAAAAGTGGATGTGGATTTGGGTGTTTCATCCAAATGCAGCTATTCATGCACTGTCACTTTGTAAGAATCCTATTGAAGTTTTTAGGGAAAAATGTTTTTCTCCAGTCCCAGCTTCAGGACAAAGGAAAATATAACTAACTCAGAGCAGAGCTGATACTGTTTAAAAATATGTCAACAGATCTATACTTTGTAACAGAGTTGCTGAGCAATAATGGAAGAATTCCTGACACAGCAGGGCTAGTGTGCCAAGTCCCACCCCTGGGGATCGGGGAGTAAAGGCCCTCCTCCAAGTTGTCATTGAAAGAGATCATATCACTCAGCCCTATGGCTACATGCCACTCTCTCTGTGCTTGGGAGCAAAATTGTGCCCTGCCATTCTGTGTTGTTTTTCTGGAATGGCACAGAAATCTCAGTGGCTTCTGGAGAATCAGTTTAGATTTAGGGAACTAGTTGAGCCAGCCCAGGCCTTGGGAACAGATGCCCTGGATTCTAGTCCAGGTTTCACCCTATGTAACCCTGCCCAGGTCTCACTTGTTCTGAACCTGTTTGCACATCTGTAAAAGAGAGATAATAAATGAGTGAACTCTACTTCCCCATACCAAATGAAGATCAAACATAGCAATCAGTGGGTAAGAGGTCATTCACCCTTTGCCCCGCCATCCTCAGCACACTCGTGAATCATCTCCACGGTGCACTTAGAAACTCAAGGAAAGTCAAGGGCTGAATTCAAGGTCAAATTGTGGCTGCACTTATCCTGGGCCATTGCCACAGATTTGTGCCCCAAGGCCCCACATTCCTCAGATTTCTCTGACCTCCTATGCCAGGGCACTGAAAATCTATGCTATCCCTTCTGTGGTGCAAAATTGTCTGGGAAGGGGCATCTTTCCAGCTTGAGGCTACATTCCCAGCCTGCCTTGCATCTAGGGTTAGCCATGTGACTAGTTCTCATCAAGGGAAGGGGAGCAGTAGGGGTATGTCCCTTCTGGGTTGGGAGTAGCTGAAGCAGCTGAGACATCCCTACTCAACCTGTCCTTTATCTGCTGGTTGGATGCAAAGGGGTTTAAGGTCTTGGAGGATGATGGAGCCCATGATAGAGGAAGCTGGATCCCTGAGTGACTATGTGGTGGAAAGATGTTAGCCAATGAGGAGCACTTAGAGTGGAGTCTTTAGTGAGCAGGAAACAGACTTCTGTTCTGATGGCAAGCCACTGAAATTGGGGGAAGGATATTTGTTATAGCAGCTAACATTACCCTAACAGATACATACTGTCTACATACTTATCTCCTTGGGCACAAGCTCCCCTGCTTCCCTCCCTTTCAAACATTTCAGATATTCACAGATGACAGCCACACAGATGGAAGGAAATTGGATCAATAATGTTATCAATTCAGTCATTGATTGAACAGTTATTCATAGCTCATCTGCTATGTGTGAGGGGCAAGGCTAGGACCCTAGGACACATGTTGACTCCACTCTCCCCTTCCTGGAGAGGATTGTGGTCTGGATGTTCCCTCAAGCCAGCTGCTGAGAACTAATGTCTTCATTCTGGCATCTGGGGATCCACCTCACCCCTGGTCTCCAGTCCTAGTCTACACCATCCTTAGCCCTCACCTTTTCTCCAGCTGCAACCCATGGAGACCTCCAAACACTCCCTCTCTCTCTCACTCTCTCTCTCTCTCTCTCTCTCTCTCTCTCTCTCTTTTCTGAGACAGTGTCTTGCTATGTTGCCCAGGCTGGACTTGAACCTGATATCATCCTACCTCAGCCTTGTGAGTGCCACAGAACCTGCCTGAACCTCCTCCTGCTCATAGTCTTCCCTCCTCTGCCTTCCCTTCCCTCTTAACTTAGTACAGAAGGCTAGAGAACCTGGTGCCCTGTGGGGTGTGTATTCAGACATCCTTGGCAGCTCAGGGGGCTCCTAATGTTTGTCCAGGGCTGGCTTTTTTTTTTTTTTTTTTTTACTTTTTGAGACAGGGTCTCTCTAAGTTACACAGACTGCCTCTGGTCTCAAACTTGTGATCCTCCTGCCTCCACCTCCTGAGCCTCTGGGATTACAGGCACGTGTCACCGTGCCCGGCTCTAGGGCTGGCTTCTTTATCCTGATTTTTGTCTGGCTTCCCTTTGGACTGGTGGCCTGCATTACACACACATGTACACACACACACACACACACACACACACACACACACTGTCCAAAGCTGGGACTAAAGACACAACTGCCCCCTCCTGGGAACAGACATATGGGCTATGGATGTTTGGAAGCTTACTTTGCTTCGGCTTTAATCAGAAAGATTCAGGGCTTGGCAAGCAGGACCACAGGTTGGATCTTAATTCTACTTACTTCCTTTATATACTATACAACCTATACAACTATGTGTGGTTGATTTGGCTTTGAACTCCTAAGCTGGACTCAAGGAGTCCTCCTCTGGCTTTCCTCTTCAGCTGCAACCAGCTGCCATGCCCTGTATTCTGTACTAGTAAATAGCATTGTAGAGATCCCCGCACATAGTAGGCCACTTCATACTATTCTGCCTCTGCTCTTGCTGTGTCTTTGTCCTGAAGCCTTCTTTTCTGTTCAGCCAGCTCCTGTTCATTCCTGAGACTGATTGTCCTTATCCTGAATCTCCTCCTGGACATCTTACAGCCTCCCTTTTTGCCTCCTGTAAGCCCCTGGGTAGCTCCTGTTGACACTCATAGCCTCTGCAGTGGTGTCTGCCCACATGTTTGTCTGAACACAGTCTCTCTTGGGCACTAGCCCTGGGCCTAGCAACAGAGGACAGCAGGAAATGGAATTAAATGAGGAAAATGGCTTCGATCTCCAGCACTTGATGGGATGAACAAAGTCCATTCTCTGAGACTTATTCATTCACGATGCCCAAGGTCAACAAATACTTTGTGAATGCTTGAGGCCCGAGATAGATGCTGTTTCTGGCTCCACGGAAGCTCCTGGCCTTAGCTTCCACATATATCATTGGATCTGAACAAGACATGTGGCATGGTAATTCTCGTGGGATCAGTGACAGAGGAAGGGAAAAAGGGCTACACTTGCCTAACCCAGAAGCCCATAGCTCTGGGGGCCGGGGAAGGAAGGTCACTGGCAACAGCAAAGGCCTGGGCACTGTTCCCCACCCATTGGTGACCTTGAAGACCTGGCACTCAGGGTCACAATGCTGGATTCCCAGCCTTGCGTTCAGAGGACCAGCTCCTGTAACTTGGGCCAGGCACTGCCTGCCTTGGTTTCAACTGTGGGGGAGAAGGAGGCCAACAACTGAATGAAAGCTGAGTTGCTAGATCTGGTCTGAGAACAGGAGAATCTGCCCTTAGCCTAAGCTCCTTGTTTTTAGGTGCAGAGGCCACTACAGAGCCAAGGATAACCAATACCTCTTTCTGGGATACTTGCTAAAACTGGAAAAAATCCATCTTACTCACCTACTGCTACTGGAGTTGCCATTTTAATAACCAAGTTTAGGAGTTCAGTTAAGATGAGAGCTTTATCCTTCTTCCAGGGAGGCCTCACAATCCATGCTTTTCTTCACAAGAGTGTTGAGTGGGGCTCTTTGCAGGGGTTTTTGTATAGTAAGTAACTGAGAGAAAAAAGGGGGAAAAACAGAACAATTTTGGCTCAAAGATGTCACTAATAAGGTATTTCTTTTCCTGGTCTCTCCATGGAAGGTTGTCAACAGAGCAGGCATAATCGGGCTAGCCTGCTCAGACGGAGGGGGGTGGTGGTGGTGCGTGTGCTCCTTTGTTAGGATGGGCTCAATAGGATGTCCCTGCACCCAGACCTGGCCTCCTGGCTAACAAAGAGCCCCTTTGTCACCCTGGGCAAAGAGTGCTGCTGAGGTTGCCACAGCAACTCAGGGACACAGACTTAATGTGTAAGTGACATTTCAGATGGGAAGCGAGCCTTCAAAAATTTAAATTTCTTTATATAGAGTGGCTTCCTTCTCTGGATGTTTTAAAAGGACCAAGAGCAAACAAAAGAAAAAAATAAGCCAAAAATAAATACACAGCAAGCCAACAGAGCATTGCAACTCAGCCAGCTGGTTGCTCCTATCTGGATGAGAAAGTTGGGAGAAAAGCCTTGTTGAGGGCATTGTTGGGGGCCATGGTGAGTTGTGGGTTTTTCTTATCCAAAAGGTAATTGGACACCATTAAAGAGATTTTGAAAAAAATAATCATCTGGAATTCCAGCCTCTGAGCGCAGGATACTTTTTACTTGTCTCTGCCTCTGTGTTCACCAAACATGACCAGATGATCTACCTCATGTCAGACCAAGAGCTGGCGGGGGCCGGGTATGAAAAGACCTCAGGTTCTTGCTGTCCCAGGTGCATGGTGTAGTGGGGCTCCCTTGTACAAGTAATCTCCATGCAGCTCTGTGTGGCCTGTGGTGGAGGGCTGGCAGTCGCCTAACAAAGAGAGATAGCAGCTAATGCTGCAGAGCGACAGAGATGGCCAGGGCCTGCTGGAGGAGGGGTTAGGGGACCTGGGATTTGCTGCCAACCCAGCACTGGTACTTTGTTGCTACTTTCTGGGTGAAATAGGGGAGGAAGGAAGCAAGTAAGGAAAGGGGTATCTCTGTATTCTCTTTAAGGGGAAAGCATGGTAAATAACAGGATACAGGCACCAAATACGTTTACACAATTGCTACCATCACACATGAGATATTCTCCCTCAATATCTTATTATGACAGCTTAATAGACAGTGTTGAAATCATATTGCCATGAACCTCTGTGTATCTGCTGCCTGGATCCCAGCCATCACCATTGTACTCTCCATCTAACCATTTCACTATCTAGCCTTCAAGCCATCTTATTCTGGGGGCACATTTTAAGTTACAGACATCCTTTCATTCCCTCGAAAATATATCAGCGTGCTTATCATTAGAGTCCAAAATTTGTTTCCATTTTTCTTTTGATTTGAAATTTAAAGACAGTGAAATGTACAAGTTTTAAATGTACATTTACTGAATTTTGACAAAGACTTCTGCCTGTATAACCTAAGCCTTTATCAAGATAGGGAACATGCTAGGCGCAGTGGCGCACACCTGTAATCCCAGCGGCTGGGGAGGCAGAGGCAGGAGGATTGCAAGTTTGAGACCAGAGGCGGTCTGTGTAACTTAACGAGACCCTGTCTCAAAAAAGTAGAAAAAATGGACTGGGGTGCAGCTCAGTGGTCCAGCACATGCAAAGTATGCAAGTGTGAGACACTGGGTTCAGCCCCCAGTACCACAAAGAAAAAGAAAAGATATGGAACATCAGGATCACCCAGAAAACTCCTACATGCTCCTTTCTAACCAATCCCACTCCCCCAACACACACACCATTTTGTTGTTTACATTTCATTTACTATTATAACAAAATAATTTCCTACTGTTGCTTCGTAGTCTTCATGGGAATTCGTCTTGCTGCTTATTCATTCAGTTTGTTCTTTAGTCACCCAGGATCTTCTCTGTCCTAGGAACTAAGGACATGACCTCGTATGAGATGGTGCATAAGTGCTCTGGGTTTGAATCTTAGGTCCAGTGTTTTCTTGGGAAAATCATCTAACCTCTCTGAGCTTCTTTTTCCTGACCTGTAACTGGATACCATGGCATTAGCACCAGCCTCATAGGTTTGTTGGGTGGATTCCATAAGATAATATATGCCAAACTTAGTACCTACTGAGTGTTTGATACACATAATTGTCTCTAGGGAGGCCACAGCTAAATGGTGGCCATTAGCTGCCCAGGACTTTGAAGTCCTTTTTCTTTCTCATGACCATTAACTAAACTGCTATCTCTGTTCAGTTTTAGCCATTATAAGGCCCACTTTAAACAAATGGTTTTGGACCAGTAGATTTAGGCTTCTGCAGAATGATTTTCCAAGACCTGGAGGAGACTTGGAAGGGAGTGGCTAGAGAGTTGCACATCTTTTATTTTTATGTTCTTGTCTGGACATTCCATTTAAGGTGTACCTGTTTACAAAGCCACCAGCAGGTGGAAATAGATTGTTATCATAAGGGGCTTTGCAAATGTCTTCTTTAAGGCAAGAAGTTACAGCCAGTTTTATCTTTATTCTCCTTAGCCTATACTTGTTCATCATTGAGGCTGCTACAGGTGATAGAAAACAGGGGGCCAGAGAGGTGTTTGTGAACAAAGTGGAGTATCATTATTCTTGGAAGAGGGGGAACATTAGCAGGTTTCCTTTTGTGGAAATGAAGGAGCTGTAAGATCACAGATTCCTGATTCCAGGCAGCTCACACCTGCTCAGAGTTGAGCCAAATAAAGATGAGCCTAAGGTCAGGGACAAGAAACACCCATCTCCTTTACCTGTCTAACTCCTACACATCCTGCAGTGCCCAGCTCAGCATCACCTCCCTGAGCAAGAACAATTCTTTGTTCCAATTTTACTTTGTACTCACCTCTATTGTGTTTATCAAGCTGTATTTAGTTTATTATTTACTTAGATATATCCACTATTCAGCTGTAAGCACAAGTCTTAGTTATAGTTGAATTTCTTTTCTCTAGCATATGCTCAAAAATATTTCTCATATGTGAATTTAGCCACTATTTACCAAAAACTTTGTAAGTCTAGGTACTTTACACATATTATCATTGTTTTTCAAAATGTTCATATTTTTACCCACTTATTGTGGAGAATCTGGAGAGAATTCTATTATAGAAAATAAAAAATATAGAATAAAAATATGATCTAATGATACAGACCAACTTTGAGTATGATTAATAAAATAAGAGGAAAAAAACAGAGATGATAGGCTGATAGCAGAGACATATTAAGGCTTTAAAAATCATAATACTAAAACTACCTTTACACCAATACATTTGAAAACCTAAGGAAAATTAAAAAGTCTCAAGAGAAGTATAGTTTACCAAAATTTGCTGAATAAAATGTAAGATATAATGATTCAAATATCATTTAAGAAGTTGAATCAGTTGCTGAAGTCCTTCTCCAGCTCATTAAGCAAAACCAGTATAATCTTGATGCATAAAGCAGTTTGGCAACAGTGGCCCAAAGGAATTTTAGATCAATTCCTATTATTAACATAGATGCAAATGGAATTTAGCAGTATATTAAAAATAAATTATGATAAAATGAAAGCCCCAACAATTATCTCAGGAATTCAAGGATGGTTCAATATAAGTATTATCTATTAATGTATTACCACATACAATTAGTAGTTTAGAAGATAAAAAACTGAGAGGATCCTTTCAGTAGATGCCATAAAAGCATTTTACACTGTAATTAATTCATGCTAGAATAAATCTCTTAGCAGACTATGAATGAAAGAAAACTTTATTAATTGATAGAGTATCACCAAAAACTTGCAATTAGTATCTTCCTTAATGGATAAATGGTGATATATAAGAAATATATTCATAAAAGCAAGGAGTGCCTGATAACACTAGTTTTATTTAACATCGATTCTAGATGTCCCAGACAATGCAATAAGAAAAGGTAAAGGTTAATAATGATGTATGCTTGAAGATTTCTAAGACAATAGATTACAAATGTTCCCACCACAAGAAGTAGTAAGAATGTGACATGGATATGCTAATGAGTTTAGCTTAGTTTAATCATTTCACAATGTATATATCACTTTGTACATTGTAAATATATACAATTCTTATTTGTCAATTTTACCTTAGCTGGGGAGAGGAGAAGAGAAAAGACAAAGAAGTGATAAGATGATTAGGAAGAAAGAACAGAATCTCTCCCCCCTCTTTATCTCTGTCTGTCTCTCTTGATGATATGATTATCTACACAGAAAATAAAAGAGAATCTACAGGAAAAAAAGATATTGGAATAAATTTTAGAGTTTGATAAGTTTTCTGGGTACAAGATAAACATCCAGAACTTTAACAGTATTCTTATATACTAAGATAGCTAGATAGTTAGATGATAAAATGTTTTTTTAGCAAAGACTTCAGCTCTCCTCAACTTAATAATTAAATATAATCCAAGACAAAACACTAAGAGTTTTCTTTTTATCTTAACATGAAATTTATTTTTTGATAGTTCTGTATTTATGTATTCATTCATTTATTTAGTGGTACTTGGGGCTTGAACCCAGGGTCTTGTACTTACTTTGCAAGTGCTCTACCACTGAGCTGCACCCCTTGCCTATTTTTTAATATTTTATTTTTATTTAGAGATAGGGTCTTGCTAAGTTATGCAGATTGCTTCTGGCCTTGAACATGTGATCCTCCTGCTTCAGCTTGTCGAGTTGATGAGAGTATAGATATGTGCCACTGCACCCAGCTTAACCTCAAATTTATAAGAAAGATCAGAGAGATGGAGTGAAATCTACTAGCTATAAGAAGGGGCCTTATAGCCAAACTGACTTGTGGCAAATCCTGGTTGTACCATGTCCTAATTGTAGGTAAGTTACTTCCCTGCTCTGTGCCTGGGTTTCCCTCTTTGTAAAATAGTGATACCAGTAGTATCTACTTCATGAGACTGTTATCAAACTTAACAGAGGTCGTAGCTCCACAGTGCTTAGTAAAGTGCTTGGCACATGACTGGCACTCATGAATTCTTAGCTATATTAGTGCTTCTTTTTATTTCCTTCTAAAGAGGAACACATGATAATTTTTTCTTGTTTTTTGAGTGTGGTTCATTCACATTTAACTTGTCTAATTTCTCTCCCTATGTAACCAGCACATACTAATACACGAGTAGGCATTATGACCCAGTTTTGCAGAAACTGAGGGTCAGAGAGGTCCAATAACGCACTGAGCTCAAACAGGGAGCTGAGCAGAGCTGCGGACTTGAATCCAGAGCCTCTGACATCTCATCTTGTGCTCTTCTTCTATTCAGGGACCTAAACAAATCATCTTGTACCAAAGTCTCTGCCACCCGCATTGGCCCATTTGATCTTTTGCTCAGCAGCCGTTGTGAGTGAAAGGTGCAGGCTGACTTACCTAGTTGTCAGAAATAATAGACAAGTTGAAGTGCTGTTGGTCTAGGTGGGAGATACAAAGGCCAGGAGCCCAGAAATTACGCTTCACCATTTCCATTCTTGTAGCCTAACTTCTCACTGGTTTCTGCATATTTTTGCCTAGGGGATTTCTCTCTTGCCAGAGTCCCATGTGACTACTGGGGTGAGCTACCTGGGACTGAATGCTCTCTGGGAACATCATTCAACCCAGCCGGTAAGTAAAAGAGAAGAGACCTCAACTCCTTACCCCTCAAGTAGGATAACTCTGAGGTGCATGTGTTACAGTGTTTCCCAGCATTCCCCACTGGAATTCAGCTCCAATGGCCCCCAGTGGTCATTTGCCTGGTTTTGTGTCCTTTCTTGACTATCGTCTTTTCCCACCTTCCCTACCTGTGTGTCCTGGGATGACTGTCTAATAAACTACTTGCACTAGAATCCTTTGCTCAGGATATGTTTTTGGAGGACCCCAACTAAGAGATCTCCTGCTTAGTTTGACATATCCTACCATGCCTGCTAAGGCATGGTGCACCCCTTCCTCTTGGGAACTGTGAGTACTAAACTGAGTTTTCTTTTTTGGTATGTATATGTTTAATTAATTAATTAATTAAATTTATTTATTTATTGCACACTGGCTTCTGGGAAGGAAGAGACAGAAATGTGTGCTGAATTGTGGCTCCTTTCACTACCATTCTGTGACCTGGAGTCTGAACACTGCAGGGGCTTTCTGAGGGGGTAGATGTGGATGGGAGGATCCTCAAAGGGCTCTGCCTCCCCTCAAGGTGGACATGAGGTATCCCTGCCATGTTAGAAACTATGTTAGTCCTGGGGACACTGAGATGGGGGAACCATTATCCTTCTGCTGGAGAAAAATGTGTTAAAGTGTATTTGCAGTTTGGTGAAGTTCATACTATTACTCCTGTGTGCAAATGGCTATTGGAACAGCAAATTGGAGCATTGAGTGGAGTCTTGGCAAAGTTGTCACCAGATGAATGTGACTTGAATTGGGTTTTAAAGAATAAGTTAGGCTGGGCACCATGGCACGTGCCTGCGATCCCAGTGACTCTGGTGACTGAGGCAGGAGTATCTCAGGTTCGAAGCCAGAGGCACCAAGTACTTATTAGCAAGACTTTGTCTCAAAATAAAAAATGAAAAGGGGCCAGGCACAGTGGTGCACGCCTGTAATCTCAGTGGCTGGGGAGGTGGAGGCAGGAGGATCCCAAGTTCGTGACAAGAAGTAGTCTGCATAATTTAGTGAGACTCTGTCTCAAAAAAGTAAAAAAAAAAAAAAAAAAAAAAAAAAGGGGGGGGGGGGGGGGGGGGGGGGGGGGGCATGCAGCCCAGTGGTCCAGCATTTGCAAAGCACGCAAGCGCTAGGTCCTGGGTTCAACCCCCAGTACTGCAAAATAAATAAATAAATAAATAAATAAATAAATAAATAAATAATAAATAAAATAAAAAGGGACTGTGAGTGAAGCTTAGTGGTGGGTCCTGGGTTCACCTCCCAGTCCAAAAACAATACCACCACACACACACACACACACACACACAAACACACACACACATACAAACACCCACCAAACCAACCAACTAACCAACTACCATCAACAACAACAAAGAAACTAAATTGGGATTTATTAGTTTTCATGGCTGAAAGAAGAGAATAGGGTTAAATACTCCCAGGTCCTTAAAGATCCCACCTGGATGTGACACATACCACTTCCATTCATGTTCCCTTAGCTAAAGCAAGTCACATGTGCATACCTAAGGTCAAATAGGAGGGAAAGTGCCCTGTGCCTACCATGTGCCAATGAGGAAAGATTTGTGATCAGACTTGAAGTCTCCTACAGTTAGGCAGTTTACTTCTCTGCCACAGTTGTTTTTTAGGGGCTAGTCATTTCAATTTAAAGCCAAGGCATTCTCTAGGTAAAGGAGCCATCATTTCCCTCTGTGATCCCATGGGAAGTAGACGCGTATTAGCCATGTCTTTTATTTTCTACAATCTGACGCATTCACATTTGGGGTCTTGAAGACCCTGGAGGGATTGCCCCTTCTGGGATTAGCCAGTTCCTAGAACTAGTAAGCAACTGGCCTCTGAGTGTATTTTTCAAAGTAAACAAAACAGTCCAGAGCCTCTACCTCCAACCACCTCCTTTATTAGGCTCTCACACTCCTGTTCACTATCCAACTGCCCCACTCACCCTGGGATCAGATACCAGACAACGAGGGACAGTCCCTAACCCCAGATCCTCTGACATTATTCAAATTAGCCAATTCTAAACCTGCTTATGTTGACTGCCTGTTCCTTCCTGAGGAAACCACAATAAAAGCTCTAGCACACAGTTCTCCCCCTCCCCCTGCCTCCTGACTGACTAGGGTGCTTCCCCTGTGGCCTGCTAAGGCATGGTGCACCCCTTCCTCTTGGGAACTGTGAGTACTAAACTGAGTTTTCTTTATATATATATATATATATATATATATATATAATCAAATATATATCAATAATAATATCAAATAATATATATATATATATATATATATATATATATATATATATATATAATCAAATTTATTTATTGCAGTCCTGAGGAGCTGAACCCGGAGTCTTTTTCATACTTTGTAAGTGCTCTACCACTGAGCTGTACCCCCAGCCCATTTTTAATTTTTTTTTTTTTATCTTGAGACAGGATCTCACTAAGTCACACAGGCTGCCTCTGGCCTTGAACTTGTGATCCTCCTGCCTCCTGAGTTGCTGGGATTACAGCCATGAGCCATGGCACCTGCCCCAAACTGTTTTTATTGTCAATGGCAGTCATTTCCTGATCTGTTGGCTTACTGCATCTAAATAATAATAAAGCATACTAAAGCCCATCTATATTCTAATTGTCAGCTACTTAGAGCATAAGAAGCTGGAAACTGGACAAACAGATATCCTCAGTTCCAAAACTGGGCTGCTGCAGGCAGGGCATGGCCAATCGGGCCTGAGCCAACTTGTCCACTGGCCAAGACCTGAGGCTTTCTCTTACAGATCCCCTCTGAGGTCAAGGGGAAGAGAGAAGGGATAAAGTGCCTCTGCCGTCCTGACCACAGCAAATGCAGGTGTGGTATTTCTTGAGGGGAACTGAGTCAATCACTTTCTATCTGGTCAACTGGCAACATGCTAGGGAAAGGACAAGCTTCGGGGCTTGTACAGCCTCCCTGGCAGACTTTACACCAGACCTCCCACATGCCCCCTTGGTGCTGAACCTCTCTTCAGGGAAGGGAGCAAACATAGGGGACTAGAAGGGCTGATGGTTGCTGCTGGTGGTGGCAGATTTCAGGGAAGGCAGCGGAAGCTCTGTTGACCCACTGCACATGGGGCTCCAACCCCTTTGGATATTGTTCTACAGGCTTGGTTGGAGTTGGTGAATGAAGACTGGAAATGTAGGCAGTGGAGAGTGCTCCAGGTGGGAGTCCCAAGCTTAGCTGTAGTTCTGCTTCTGCTATTAATGCTGGAATGTTGAGCATTAATTCCTCACTGGCCTCATTCTTCTCACCCATAACATGGCTGTAGCAGTCTTATTTCCTGATCCTAAGGGTATTTATGAAGATCAACCTCCCCAGTCTGCAGCAAAAACATCCACAAAATACAAAACAAAATGAAACAAACAAAAACTAAAGTACAACAGACACTATAATCAATGGTGAAATATCAATATTACTTTTGAGATCAGGAAGGAAACAAATATGACCATTATTAATGCTTCTTTCCAACATTATATTAGTGATACTGGCCAGTGGAACAAGATAAGAAAAAGAAAGGTGTGAGTTTTACTACATATTAGTCAAAAGGTTCCATAAACCTCTTAAGTTGATAGAAGTGTAACCAAAAGTGATGTAATAGTTGCATAATGGAAAAAGCAAATGCTGTATTACTCTGTACTCTACCAAAATTTACCAACAAAGAGAAAAAAGAAAGTAAATGTATAAGCATTGAAAAGGGAAAGTAAATTCTAATTTTTACAGATGAAATTAAAAAATGGATAGACTGCATCTTATGTATTTTGGACAAGTAGTCAGGAGGGACCAACCCCTGGAGAAAGACATCATGTTTAGGAGAGTATGGCAGGTCAATGAAAAAAAAGGAAAACCCTCCACACAGACGGATTGACACAGTGTCTGCAACAATGGGCTTAAACGCAAATAAGATCATGTGCCTGGCACAGAATCAGGCAGTGTTTTGTTCTGCTGTACATAGGGTCACTATGAGTTGGACTTGATGGCACCTAACAACAACAATAATTTTTAAAGAGCTAAAGAATTGACAAATTGCTAGAATTAATAAGTGAGCCTGGTGATGTGTACAAGGACATTATACAAAAATCTATTTCTAATAAGTTCCAGATATATTGTTCAGTAACAAACCCCTCAAAATTTTATGGCTCAAAATAGCAATAAGCACTTGTCTTTTTTTTTTTTTCCTTCTTCACATTTTGGATCCAGAAAGCACTGAGTTTGTGCATTTCAGGGTTTTTCGTGTGGTTACAGTTAAGCAAAGGGCAGAATTGGAATAGGAGTTGGCTTGGCTGGGGACCAGGTAGGCATCTTCCTATCTTTATTTAGTTTCAGGGTCTGTGCATGTAGTTTCTCTGTGTGGGTCAGTATGGGATTTTTCAAAGCCCAGCAGCCTAAGTATTCTTACATGGTGGCTTAGAGCTCCAAAAATGAAGGTCCCAAGAGAGGGAACTAGACAGATGCTGCATCAACATTTATGATCTAGCCTCAGAAGTCACATGGTATCACTTCTGCCACACTATTTGTTAAAAATGATTCATTAAGAGCCATCTTTTTCAGGGAGGAGACTATTAGACTTCACTCATTGGGAAGAATGTCAAAGGACTTGTGGGCATGTGGTGAAACCATTATATTGTACTGGCAATAAACAGAAAATCTCAATTGTAACAGCATCTAAATACCTAGATCTAAATCTAATGAAAGATGTGCCAGACTTCTACATACAAAACTACAAAACATGGCTGAAAGAACTTTTAAAGAAACCTTAAATAAATGGACATACTATGTTCATGGATAAAAAGAATTCACATAGAAAATGTCAATTTTATCCAAATTGATTTAGAGATTCCATGTAACATGAATCAAAATCCCAGTATAATTGTGTATGTATATGTGTGTATATAAACAAATGAGCTGATTTAAAGGTTTCTATAAAACTGCAAAGGTCAATAGCAAAAGCAGTCTTAAAGAACAAAGTGAGTGGACTTATTCTATGGGACATTAACATTTAGTATGAAACTTTAGTAATCCAGACAGTATGATAATGGCACAAAGAGGAAAAAAAAAACTAATAGAAAATAGAATTCAGAAACAGTCCTATGTGCATATAGACTACTTGATTTATGACAGCATTTCAGAGAAGTAGTGTGTATGTGTCTGTCTGATGTTTTTTTTTTTTTTTTTTTCAATAAGTACTGCTGGGCAAGTTGGGTACCAAATGGAAAAAATAAAAGAGGGGCCAGTGGGAAATTCCTTTTGATAAGGTGTGGCACTATATTTCTAGAAACAATGACTGCTGATATTTATTTAGAAGTTCTTTCCTTTCTGAGCTGTAAAATTTCCCTCTGCTGTTCTCAAAACTTCAGTGAAATCCTGTTTCCCACACCTATCTTGTGTTCCTGGATTTTTATGGTTAGGAAGAGTGATCCTAGCTCTAGGTCAGGACCAGCAAAGTCCAAGCAGCAGTTGGGAACTAAGTTCTAAGCTGGCTCCTAAAGGGGCAAGAGGCTCAATCCCTTTTCTCCAAATAGCATACAATGACCTAGGGCCGCACAAGAATCCCATTGTTGCTAACTTCTATCTCCTTGCAGGCATCAAAGGTATTCCAGAGCCAGGAACCCAGGAACCAGAGGGCAGTAGGTGAAGCTGTGAGTGGGAGGTGGGGGGGTAGAGACTTCTTGGATGGTGTACAGAATTCTTGCGTGAAACGGGTAAGAGCAACAGTCTATTGGCCATCAAGTGTTTTGAGGAATTAGGGGGCTTTTTTTGAGGGGGAGGGAACCGGCTTGGCAGTCACTTTTCTGGCCTGCCAGGGAAGCCAGTCCACTTCCTTTTCTAACTTCAGATGCCTTGAAGAGAGGCAGATTCTAGATCCCTACTCTGAGCTTCCTGTTCTAGGGCCTCCTCCTCCCTATCATAAAAGGGGGGCGGGGTCCTTTTGCCTTCTCCAAGTGCTTTCAGTTCTGAATCCTTTGGGGATATGGGAGCCCACCCTCCTGGTGTTTCGTTATTGATTCCGCAAGCCCCTGCCTCAATTTTTCCATATCTAAAATTACAGTTGATGCGCACTGTTCCCTGGGTCTCCTGTCACAGTAGTAGCTCAGATCTACATCTGGTCCCTGGTTGCGTCCCACAGGTAAGCCAGAACCCATCTCTAAAAGTATTTCTGTCACCACCTTCCTCCCCGTCTCCCCATGCCCTGTGGAGGTTAGTGCCGCCCCAAGTATTTTTGGTGGGGAAGGTTCCCCTTCTGGAGAGGGGTGTATGGCCTTCCCCTTCCCTTCACCCTTGGTGGCGAAAGGCAGGCCAGAAGGGCCACCTGGAACAGGCGCGCAACTCTTGCGCACCCTCAGGGGTGAAAGGCTGTGGGGCCGGGCGACTGCCCAGCCCAGAACAGCGACCTCGCCCCCGCTGCCCGAGCCCACTGCCCTCAGCAGCGCCCGAGGCCAGAACAATAGCGGCTCGGGGCGGGGCGGGGTGGGGCGGGGCGGGGGCGGGGCGCTCCACCCGGCACCTCCCCTGGCCCGCCCCCCGCACTCGCACACCCGCTAGCGCAGGGCTCCCACCGCCGCCCGCCCAGGCACTGCCCGCGGGAGCCGCCGCCGCCACCGCGCCCGCTATGGACGTCCGCCTGTACCCCTCAGCGCCCGCGGTGGGCGCGCGGCCCGGGGCCGAGCCGGCCGGCCTGGCGCACCTGGACTACTACCACTGCGGCAAGGTAGGCGCGGGGCGCGGTGAGAGGGCGAAGCGAGCGCGGCCTGCCCGCGCCTTCGGACCCCCGGCCGGGGCCCGAGCGTCCCAGGCCGGAGCGCCGGCTGGAGTCACCTGGCAGCTCGAGACCTGGGCACTCTGGGGCGCACATGGGGGGCTACGGACACAACAGCCCTGCCGACGGGCACGTGCTGCTCACACCAACACCCTCGCGGTCACACACACACCCTGAGTCGTTCAGAGCACAGAAGTCACCCCGACAGCCAGCCGCACGACGACGTAGTGACACACTCACCCGTGCCTCACATGCACAAGCTGGCGCAGTGACCCACCGCCACACAGCCAACCCTGCACCACCTGCTCCGTCTTTACAGTCCCACAGAAGTCACCCTGACATTTATACTCGACACGCAGTCCCTCGCCCACATCCACTGTCACACCACCACAGACAAGTCATCCGTCCACGCACAGCGCTGCCACACACACCGTTACCTGTCCCCATCCGCTGTTACACCCAGTCACAACTGGGGACAGCCACACAAAGAAGTCGCTCCGACAGTCACAGGCTCATACAGTGACTCTCACAAGCGCACACTGTCACAGCCATTCCCTGGACGGTGACCTTCGGAAACAAATCACCCTGACGGCCACACAGTTGCACACAGTCACACCCAGGGGCAGCCATGGGCTCCGCACCGCCCTTCACTCCCCCGCACCTTGGTCACCCACACTTGCGCCTCGGTGTTTTAACTTCTCGGCGCCGCCGCCGCGCACTAATTGGGCTGTTTACTAATTGGCCGTCACTGCCCGGAGGCACCTCGGATTTTGAGTTGGCAATGGCTAATCAAGGGCTGCCCCCTCCCGGGAACGCGGCGCGGGCGTCCCTCCAAGCTGGGGCTACGGTGAGGGCCATCGCCCTCCCCCATTTCTCCAAGATCACCATCCCCACTCCCAGCCACCTCTCCACTGCGCGGCGCCCTTAGCGTCCTCGCGCGCCAGAGCCTCGCGTGCCTCGAACCCCAGATGGGAGGCATCGACCCCTGCTCTCCTGCCGAACCCAGCCGGGATGGCTAAGTGCAGCCCCGCGGCCCGCATCCTCTTCTCTCGAGGAGAAGGGAACTTTCAAACTTAGTTGGGAAGCCAGACGGCCCGCGCGTCCGCGGGTCCGTGCGCCGGTCCCGGGCGGCTGGAGCGGAGCGCGGCTTTTCGTCACTCAGAGCCCGGATTGAACAGCGCGCGTGGGTTTCCCCGCAGCCCCGGCGCAGACGCGCGGGCTTCGCAGCGCTGCGTGGTGAGTGCGCGTCGGGTGGTTGGATCTTCAACTCTGTCGGGTTCTCTCCTTCCCCACAAGCTTTTCGCCCAACCCTTTGCTGTAGGGATGCTGCGGGAGCGGGTCGTCCGGCGCGAATCGCCGAGCTTCCGTGGCTAGGCTTCACCAAGTGCGTCCTCAGGCCCTAGGAGAGCGGCCTCTGGCTGAGCCCTCTGCAGTTCGCTCTGGATGAAGGGGGCGGGGAGGGCGAAGGGTTCTGGGCCGCCAGGGTGTGGGG
The DNA here is from genome assembly GCA_007922755.1 of Pedetes capensis. Lineage (NCBI taxonomy): Eukaryota > Metazoa > Chordata > Mammalia > Rodentia > Pedetidae > Pedetes > Pedetes capensis. The sequence goes on along the minus strand of VMDO01001667.1, from coordinate 123,147 downwards.
CGTCCTAGGGCGGAGGTGGGTGGGGAGCCATCCCCCTGAGAGTAGGGATGATTCTCTTTTGTGCAGTGACTGGCAAAGTTAGAAGCCTAAGTGGGGGATGGTACCCTTAAGAGAAGGCAGGTTCCTAAACTGCTTCTAGTCTGATGGAGGGAAAATAGATTAAAAGCAGCCAGTGGAGTTTTCAGGGCAGAGAAGGTTGGGTATAGGGGCCGGCTGTCTTATGCCCTTGGCTTTGCTATTTTTTTAAAAAGCAAGTGGGCAAGGTAGGTTTTAGCCTTTGGATGGGGGGCGTGGGTGGGGATTGGGGATTTGTGTCTTAAAGGCTGGGTGGGTAGGTGGGGGGGCTTAGTCTGGAGTACTCCCTTTGGGGTGGCGTTTCTTTGAATCCCACCAGAGCAGGGCGGTCCAGCATGGGGCTTTTCGGAGGCGGGACTCTGCTGAGGCCCTTGCTTTATTCTGAGGCTCTGTAAACCTCTGACTCAGCAACGGAACTACTATGAAACCCGCGGGGAGGGTCCAGGAGGGGAGGGCATGAGAAGTGGGTCATTCCGGTTTCTCTATGTGATCTAGGACCCCTGACCCATAGCTGAGGATGTGTCCAGAGGGAGGGGTCCAGGTGGGCCACCAGGATGTGTGAAAGGAAGGTCTGACCTTGTGCTTGGATGTGACACCTGCTATTCTTCGGGCTGTGGTGGGGGAAGAGGGGTGGAAGCTCCTTGCCTCAGTTAGGGGCCAGAGTCCTGGTGGTGGCAGATTCCAAGTGGGTTGTGGCTGTCAGTGGTGATGGTTGGGGGTAAGGCAGTGCTGTGTCCAGGAACTCCCCTTTTCTGGTTCCAGAAGCTGATGATGAGGGTTTGGGGAGGAGCATGCCCAGGCTCCACACTCACAGGTGGTCACTATAAGATCTAGAGGAGAAACTGAGGCCGAAGGGTGCAGTGATAACCACACTTGGGGCCTATAGCCTGGGCTGCAAAGCCAAGGCACAGCCCACACATTGGGGGCTTTGTCCCTGGAGTCTGGACAAGAGGCTCTGTCCTGCAAGCATTTGCCCAAGCGATGTCAAACAACCATGAGGCAGTTGACCTGGAAGGGCCCTTGGCTACCATCCCCTTGGCGACCATCCCCTTGGCGACTGTTCCCTTAGCAATCTTCTACACAGAGATTCCCAGCCTCTTTCAACCAAAGTCATGAGCAGTCGTTGTTCTTTTTGTGTCTTTTGTTTGAGAAACTGCACAACAGCAAAAAGCTGTTATGGTTTCATTTTTGCTTCAAAATGATGTGTATGTTATTAATTGCTATAATATTAGCACGTGTTAGAGAAATTGCTTACCAGATATAAGGCAGCCACATTACTTATTTAATATAATAACAGTTCTTGTTGAGCATGGGGGCTGTGGCCCAGTGGCCCCTAGGGCTCTGTGGTCAGTCCCATGATGGGAACCATTGGATCCTTTCTTTCTTCTTTGTTGCCTAGAAGGGGAAACTGAGTCTTAGAGTGGTGTACTCACAGGTTACATAGCAAGGGAAGAGCAAAGCTGAGATCTGAACGCATTTCTTGCCTCCTAGCAGGACACTGGTCTGGCCTTGCCATGAGTCTCCATCGAGATGGAGGGGTTGGGAGCCTGTTACTTCCGTCTTAGGGTATCTATAAATTCCTCTCATTCAGATTTTGACAAGGTGCTTTACAAGGCCAGGTGTTTGCTGGGGGCTCCCCTCCCATCTATGGCAGTCTTGCATCATAGGAATTGGGTGAATTTCACTTCATATCTCCATTTGTGGCTTTGTGACCTAGGGCAAATCATTTCTAGATCATCTTTTTCTTTTCCTGAGATATGATTTCATACAGTAAGATGGAAAAAATGTGTTTAGTTCCATGTGTTTTGACAAATATAAGTATGGGTGTAACCACCATTTCAGTCTAGATGGAGAACATTTACATTTCCATTACCCCAGAAAGCTTCCTCATGCCCCTTCTGAGTCAGCATCCCAAGCCCCTCCCCTAGTGGCAACTTCCTATCTGATTTCTGTTATCAATGCTTTATTTAAGTTCAATTTAGGGCCCCGTGAGGTGGCACAAGCCTATAATCCCAGTGACTTGGGATTCTAGGGGCAGCCTGTACAACTTAGCAAGACTCTGTCTCAAAATAAGAAATAAACATAAAAAGGGGAGAATCTGGAGGTGCACCTCAGTGGTAGAGCACCTGCCATCATGAGGCCATCAGTTAAGCCCCCAAGTACTGCCAAAAAAAAATGTATTTCCATGTCTGGTTTCTTTTTGCTCAATATGTCTTCAAGATTCATCTATCTTGGTTGTGTGTGTGGCTTGTTCCATTTTACTGCAGAGTATTACATTGTTTGAATATAGCACAATAGGTTAGTCCATCCAACCTGCTGATAGGTATTCATTTTCAGGTTGGGGATTCTATAAATAGAGCTACTGTGAATATTCTTATACAAGTCTTTTTGTAGAGGGGCAAATTATTTAATATCATTGAAACTTGGTAACCCCTTGAGGACATTACCTACCTCTGAGGTTCAGGAGGGTTAAGTGAGGTAATGTAGGCTAAGACAGCTCTTGGCACATACCACCTACTAATTAGACCACAATGGTATCAATCGTCTGGGACGTAGTCCAGCAAGAGGCTTAGCCTCTGTTCCAAGTATCCTTCATCCCTGTTCTAAACATCCTTCAGGGCCAATCTGGGTGCCACCTTCCCCATGCAGTGTTTTGTGGCCAGCAACCTTCTCTTTCTCAAGGCTCCCCCCAAGGCCTGGTACTGTGTGGGACATGGCACGTTCTGCCATCCATCCAGTTGACAAATATTTATTGATCACCCCTTTGTGCTGGGTACTGTGCTAGGCAACCAATGCTATAGCAGTGAACAAAAATAACATGAAATGCTGCCCTTAGAAGCTTACATAGCAGTGTGGGAAGTCATAAGTGTGTGGATGCAATATATGGCATTATGATTGATGGTGATACAACTTTGGAGAAATATGAAGAAGGTATGGGTTGGGGGAGCCTAATTAGGGGGGCTGGCCTCTGATTTTAAACAGGGAGGAAGGCCTTCTGATCAAGGCCAGTTGTTTTTGCAAATTTATATACACATGAAGAATAATCTGTTGTTGTTTGGTGCTGTCGAGTCAGGGTTGACGCGCAGTGACCCTATGTACAACAGGACAAAACACTCCCCGACATTGTGCCATGTCCAGCACTATTGTCAGTGCTTCTCTGCTATTCATAGGGTTTTCAATGGTGGATTGTTTTGGGGGTGGGCTGCCAGGTCCTTCTACCAAGCCTACAGCACCTGGTATTCCCAGGTGGTCTCCTATCCAAGGAGTAAGCAGGCCTGACCCTCTTAGCTTCTGAGATTAGGTGGGATCAGATGCCAGGATGCTATGGCTGCAGATGTAAAGAATCACCTGGCAAGCTTTTAAAAATAGATTCCTGGGCTCTGCCCCCCAGAGATTCTGATTCATTTGGTCTGGAGGAGGGTGCGGAGAATTTGCATGTCCTGTGAGCACCTAAGCGATGTTATTGCTGGTCCAGGGGCCTCTCTGGCCTCTCTTTGTGTACTGGTAGTTTTGTTGTTAGTGTACAGATTTTGTGGGATCCTGGCAGGCAGGAACCATGCCCAGCCCCTGGCACAGTGCCTACACACAACTGCTCAGTAAATATGTGCTGTTGAGTGAATGAATCCACCCACGCATCCCTGGACACAGCATTGTGTAAGGATGGGGAGCTAGACAAGCTTGGTTAGTAAACGATTAGAGTTTCCTTTTGTCAAAAGTCTATGAAGCAGGGGTTGGTGTTATTACCTCGCCTGGACTTGAAGTATCTGAGGCCTGTGCAGCATCCTGGGTGTGAGATCCCCATGACTTCTTCTGCAGTGGAAAAGTGGCTGTGGGTGGGTCCTGCAGAAGCAGCCCTGGGTGGGCAGGCTGGGAGCCAGGATGACTGGAATGAGGGAGCTCTGGAAGGAGACCAGCATCTCTGTTAGAAAGCTCTTACCTCTCATCAAAACATGAATCCAGCCTGTGCTGGAGGGTCCTTCAGGACTACTTTTTTCCAGACATGGCTTACTTGACTCTAGTGTACTTACTTGACTCTACTCTCCACATGTCAGTGCCCTTCTTTGCATCTCTGTTCCCATGTCCAAAGGGGAAACAAGTCAGTGACCATCAGCCCCAGGAGATAGTGTGGTATGTGATGTAATGAAATAAAGGCTGGGGATGTCCTTTATAACTATGACATGCATGCAGAAGTATCTTCCACCAGGAGGATGACGATGATGCTTTTGAGGGCTGCATTAGTCAGTTCTTCATTACTGTAGCAAAATAGCTGAGGCGGGCTAACTTTATAAGAAAGAGGTTTACTTAGCTTATGGTTTTGGAGGCTGAAATTCCAAAGGATAGAGCACAGGCCTGATGAAGGTTGGCCCATGGACAGCAATGGCAGAGGAGGCAGGTGAATAGTGATGATATGTTAAATCAGGAGCAGAAGGCTGACAGGGGCCAGGCCTGCTCCCTTGCAACTCTCTCCCAAGAGCTAGCAAGGGGTCTTACAGAACTGCCTCATGCCTACTGTGCCCCAAGGACCTCTCACTCTGCTCCACCTCCTAAAGTTTCTACCACCTCCTCCTACTGCCCCCCTGGGGACCAAGCCTGCAATCACATGGACCTTTGAGTAGGGACATGATTAATTATATCCAAACAATAGCAAGGAGATGGTCCTGTGTGCATCAGTGGCCAGGAGCCACAGTCTCTGCCTTTACCTTTGTGCAGCATTCCTCACTAATCTGAGGTTTCACTGACTCTGGCTTCAACTATCCACAGCCAACCCTGGTCTGGAAAAATTATGTTCAAAATTCCAGAAATAAGAAGTTATAAGTAGCTTTGACTACAGGGTATTTTATAATTGTTCTATCTTATTAGTTATTATTGTTAATGTCTTGTCATGTCTAATTTATAAATTAAATTTTGTCACCCACTGGGGGTTTTGGGATGTATCCTCTTTGGGTAAGGTGGGGACTCTTAAATTCCCAGAGTGCACCTGGGATATAGATGCTCAACAGATATTTGCTGAATGAGTAAATGAATGAATGAATGAACTTTGGGGCTGGCCACAAGTCCCTGTGCTCAGAGAACTCAGTGTCTGTTTGGCTCCTTTGATCTGAAGGCTGTGGCAAGCTCAACGAATCCAGGGCGGGGCAGGGACCAAGAGACTTTTAGGGGCTGAGCTTTCTTAGAGGTGCTCCCCTGAGCAGGCCCACACTTAGAGCAGCTGGCAGGTGACCAGAGCTCCTTGCTCTGTGCACATAGTACAGGTGCTCCGAGTCTCCTCCTGTGTGACTACCCCCTCATGATTCCATTGAGTGGTCTGTTTTGCTTTCTTGATTTCCCAGAGCTGGTGCCCGGATGGAGAGCAGTGTGGGTCTGGAGCCCGGCAGGCCTGGGCGTGAATGCTGCCTCTATGTCATCAGTGTGGGCCAGTTATTCACGTGATTCAGTTTCCTGCTCTGCAGAAGGGCACATCAATACCTCCCTCGAGCCTGGTGTCCTGGTGCATGCCTGTAGTCCCAGCAGCTTGGGAGGCAGGGGCAGGAGGATCTCAGTTTTGAGGTCAGAGGTGGCCTGCATAACTTGGGGAGACCCTATCTCGAAATAAAAAAAAGAGGGATTGGAAGTGCATCTCCGTGCTAGAGCCCTTGCCTAGTATGCTTGAGGCCCTGGGCTTAACCCCCACCACCGCAAAACAAAACAAAACAAATCCCCCACCCCTTGTTGGAATTGCTTGGAGGGTTGAAGATCATGGTGTACAGCACAGTTCAAGACAGGAAATGCTTTCACTTCCATTCACAAAGAGCAGAGCAACCTGGGAGATAAAATGCTGAAAACAGCACCTGCCACTGGAGGCAGGACCGCCCAACGCTGCCTGCAAAGTGTGGGGCCTGTCTTTGCTAACCTCTGGTGCTTGCCTCTGAGAGAGAAAGGGGGTTTTGGAGGCAGTGAGAAGAGTCACATTGCAGTTGCACTCACCATTCATTTGCTTGGGCTGGTGACCTTAGGCACACCACTTACCCACTCCAGGTCTGTTTTCTCATGAATACAAATGCCCCCCAAGATGCATCTCCCTGAAACATGGTGGTGCTCCCCCATGCACTCACCCCTGAAGTGTGGGAATGTGAGGTGCTCAGTCCCACTGCCATCTACCAGCAGTGGGGAAAAACAAACACAAGTCACTCTACCTTCCCACCAGCAAAAGACCGAGAGAGTCATCAAGCCCAGCTTGAATCTGACAACGTGACACCTTCCATCCTTCTGCACCCATGTCTGGCTTCCAGGTACTTTCTACTTAGAAGGGATGAGGGCAGTGTGCTTTGTGACCACCTCGCTGGAGTCACCGTTCCCATGTAAGCAGGCTTCCCCTCCCGGGCTGACATGTCCCCAAACCACCTTTGCAAAGGCTGCTCCTTCAGCCTTGAATGCCCCCACCACCACCACTCTGTACACCCCTGCATTGCCCACCTGCTGTTTCTCATGAGACTCAGCTGTGTGAAATTTTCCCACTCTCCAGGCACTGTTACTACCCCAGACATTTTTATGTTTAATTATTGCTCTGCATTTTGAGCCAGTATTCATAGATCCACATAGGCTCTTATTCAGCAAATACAACTTTCCCATTGAGTGGCTGAGCTTTCAGGACAAGGCTGAATCTGCCCAACCAAGCACCCAGTAGGCATTTGGTAAAAACCTGTTGAACATTGGAGAAACCCAGCAGTAAGCAGATCATTAATCATTGCAAAACCACAGTCTTCTTGCTTATTCTAACAGGCACCAGAAATGACAGTTGTACAGTAGGAAGTTTTAAGCATCATGGTAATTGGTCAGAATTTATTATCCTGGGTTATACAACATCTTTTCCCTAAGATATAAAATTACACTTTACCATGGCTCATTAAGTTAATAATTACCTACCGTATGTTTTTATTGCTATACTCCCAAACCATGCTGAAAAATCACCCTGTAGGTTTGGATCCACGTAAATAAGATGATGTCAACCATGTGGATATGGCGTATATTGACAGGCAGATGAGGACTGAAATCCTGAACAGAAAACACAGCCCCAGAGTTCTGCCATTCCCTCTACCATTGTCATCTACTTTATCTGTACCAACTTTACAGATCAGTGGTTCTCCACTAGTGCAAAATCTGAGGACATTTATGGCTATCCCAAATAGGCATCTAACAGGTAGACTCCTCTAATGCACTGGAAAACCTCTGCCACAAAGCATAGTCAGGTCCAAAATGTCCTTTGTGCTGAGATGGAGAAACAATGTTTTAGATGAGAGAATGTCCATCTCTGTTCCTTTAATCTGAGCTTCACAACAAAAATGGGAGGAAAGTGTTAAGTCCTTTTTTTTTTTTTTTTTTTTTTTTTGTGGTACTGGGGGTTGAACCCAGGGCCTCGCACTTTCATGCTCTGCAAGTGCTGGACCACGGAGCTGTGCCCCCAGACCATTTGTTAACTTTTTGAGACAGTGTCTCGCTAAGTTATGCAGACTGCCTCTGGTCTTGAACTTGCGATTCTTCTCCCTCTGCCTCCTGAGCTGCTGGGATGACAGGTGTGCGCCGCCCTGCCCCGCTAAGTGTTAAGTCCTTTAACTTTAGCCTTGGGGCAAAGCCAACAATCATTTTCTCCAAAAGCTTTGGGCTGGTAGAAAGGTCCCTTCACTTGCCCTATCAAGGGTTCCCAGTCCCAGCTGCTTCTCTCTTGGGAGTTTATGGGGTTTGATTAGGAAAATCGCTTCTCTAGGGGCTTTGTGCTGGGGAGCTTGTTCCTTAGTGCTCACAGGCTCCACTATCAGTGAGATCTTTGACTTCGTAATTTCCAGCACTCCCTCAACATTACTGATCCCCAGCCTTTTCCTGTTTCTGTACAGACCTTTATGGAGGAATTCCATTCTGATGTATAGACATATGTATCATGAATTAGGAATAGGTATGTGATGTGTGAATTTTTAATGTGTGAACTATATATATTTATATTTCTCTTAGGTAGATTAGGATAGATAGATTTTTCTGGTATTCTGGTGGGGTTTAGAAGAGAAGGGCGGAGGTAAGAGTATGTGCTCTATTAGCCATCTTGAACAAAAAGTCTCCCCTCACTGATCTTTGCCTGGAGCCATACCACTGTGGCACCCGATCTCCTCAGATCTCGGAAGCTAAGCAGGGTTGGGCCTGGCTAGTACTTGGATGGGAGACCACTTGGAAATACTGGGTGTGGTAGGCTTGGGAGAAGGACCTGGCAGCCTACTCCATCAGAAAACCAATCAGCCATTGAAAACCCTACAAATAGCAGAGAAGCACTGACAATAGTGCCGGGCATGGATAATGTCAGGTTGTGTTTCGTCTATTGTATACAGGGTTGCTATGAGTTGGACTGGACTCAACACACTGATTTTTATTTTTAAATTTTGTGGTATTTTACAGAGGAAAAATAGGATAGAAACAAACACACATTACTTATTGACCTTATTAACCGCTAACCATGTCTCCAGTTCATTCACTCATATTCTCTAAGTCCATCTAAGAACTATGTAGGCACTTGTGTCCCCTTTTTTAGGTGAGAAAACTGAGATCCCAATAGATCAGGTAAGGCTGGCAGCAGAAGAGCTGGGATTTGGCATCTCTCTGCTGCCTCTGCCATGATGTACCCTCTCATGGGAGGGGAGGGGGATGCATCGTTTGCCCTTTGCTTTTGCAGTTGAAACACTGACTCTGCTGGGGGTTGGGGGTTCCCAGTTAGGCCTCCTGCCTTACTTCTCAACTTCAGACCTCATTTGCCAATAGGATGCCTTCACATTACAGCTAATTAAAATGTGCTTATCTCAAAGTTGAGGCTAATTTGCAGGAATGATTTAGAAACTTGTTGGAAATGAATCCACTCAGTAGGATAACCTAGGGTCAATCTCATGCATAAATTTTATTGTTGCCTTGCACCGTTTTGACTCGAACTTTGCATTGTGGAAGATGGCCCCTGGGCCTTGTGTTGCTCATTTATTCTGCAAATATTTACTAAGTGCTACTTAAATATTTCAGGACTCCCCATCCCACCCCCATACTTTCTCTGTTCTCTACATCTATCTGAGATAGAAGTTAATTTTTATGCAAAGCCAGGTGGTGTATTTCCATGTGACTTTGAGTCTGATGGAAGTGCCTGTGTTTGTGTCCTGGCACTTAGAAGCTGTGTGACTTTTGACCTGTTGCTTAGCCTCTCTGAGTCCTGCTTTCTTCATGTAACCACACTTGTATCTCAGGTTGGTAGGAAGGTCTCCAGGAGATCAAGTTGGTCATCTCCTACCTCATCCCTGCTGCTGGATGCTCCTTGCATCATCTGGGTCCTTGGGAGAACAGTGAGTTCAGGCTGCGACCAGGGATTTTGTATCTTTAATATGTTAATATGTTGTAGAATCTGGGAAGCTTTTCAGTTCAGAACAGATGTGGCGCTTCTTCTGGTGGATATGGTCTCCTTTCTCTCTTGTCTCTAGAGTTCCCTCATTCTCACTTCAGCTCCCACAGGGAGCCTGTGGTGGCCAGTTACATGTTCAAACTCACAAGACTCACACAGGCCACACTTGCCCCTGTGTCCTGGAAAGATTTGGAAAAGGAACCTCCGCCTTCCCGAGGCCCCTGAACTGCTCCCTTCTGTGGGAGGAGTTCTTGCAGCCACCCCTGCAGTGTCCCCAGAGGTACAGGACCATGAGCTCCTCTTTGCGCTGTCCCCTCCCTCCTGGGTTTTAGTTCAGGCAATGCATAGGGACAAGCACCCCAGGGAGTGGTCTGGAAGTCACCCTGGCTTAGAAGCCAGTTCCCCACCGTGGCTGCATCTCTCCCGACACTTCCACAGGTTTAGTTACAAGGGCCCCCACAAGGGACATGGCTGTTCCAAATGTCACTACACTTGGGAGAACCTGAAATATGGCTTCAGCATCACATATGTTGGATTATCGGATCACTAGATGTTAGATGGTCTGTAGCTGCACCACTGTGGCATCCAACCCCGTCAGATCTCGGAAGCTAAATTGCCAGGAACACCAGGTGCTATAGGCTTGGGAGAAGGACCCCGCAGCCCACTACTAAAAACCAATCAGCCATTGAAAACCCTATGAATAGCAGAGAAGCACCGACAATACTGTTTTTCCTATTGTAGGTAGCGTTGCTATGAGTTAGACACTGACTCGATGGCACCTAACAACAAGATCTCAGGTAGCGCCTCCTTGTCTGGGTGTGAGTTAGCAGACAGGGTCATTTTTATCCTGGGCCGAGTTGCTGCGGAAAGTAGTTCACATCTTGCCTTCACTGAGTTTCCAGTGGAGACAGACAGGGCTAACCCTTTAACGTGTTCCTCCTGTTACCCCCAGCAGTGGATCCTTTTGGGCATTTCTTTTGGAAGAGCGAATGATGTCCTCAGCATGTTTTGTGATACATTCCACACTGTGAACCTTTTCTGATTGATCAATTTATAACACTGGCCTGAGGTCAACTCCCGGTTTTGCTGCTTAAGAGTTAGTTCCCTGCCTTCATTCATTCAGCCATGCAAAGAGCATTCATTCCCTGTCTACTGTGTGCGAGGCTTTGTGGTAGATACCCCCATGTGAACCAGTGGGTCAGACATGGTCCTTGCCCTGTAGGAGACAAAAGTAGACTGTGGGGCACACGCCTCCTGGTCTGGCCTGGAGGTTCAGATGGGCGGCACTGCCACGCACACGGATACTAAACACAATTTACTGGGGACCCTTGGGTGAGGGATGCAGACTCCTGTGGCCCTTGGGATGCCGGTGGAGATGGGAGAAAGGAAAAGCCTCAGGTGCTTTTGCCTTCCAGGGGCAAACACCTGTGTTGGTGGTCTCAGTGGTCACGAGGAGACAGTTCTTGCTTCGTCAGTGATCAGACGGAGAGCGGGTTCTTTCCTTATTGATGGTTGTGGCGGGGAGAGCGGTCTTTCCTCGCTGAAGGTCTGGGAGAGAGCAGGAGAGCCATTTCCTCATCAGTGGTCCGGGCGAAAAGGGGAAAAAGGATTGAGTTGTCATAGTGCAGTACCTTATATAGCTCGCCCATGGAATGGCCTGAGCCAATCATCTTTCAGTCCAATTGTCCAATCAGGAAGGGTTTTGTACAAATGTGCAACCAAGTTACTTTCATTTTCCCTAGATTTCTAATTTACAAACCAGATATTCAAAAGCCGTTTTCCCAGTTTGGGGTTTTTTGGCAATTTCCTACCAATTTTTCCCTACAGTTGTTAGGTGCTGTGGAGTCGGTATCTGACTCATAGTGACCCTCATAGGGTTTTCAATGGCTGACTGTTTCAGGATTGCCAGGTCGTTCTCCCATTTTTGCGGTGCTGGGAATTGAACTCGGGACCTCAGGGACTGCAGAGCAGTGCTCTACCAACTGAGCTAAATCCCAGCCCCTTCCCTACAGTAGACCATCTCAAATGTGTGTGGTAAGTATTAGGTAGAAGTACTGCAGGACCCAATAGAAAAACCAGGCAGGCTGGGGAGAGGCAAGGAGGGCTTCTCAGAGAATAGGACACCTGTGTGGACTTGAAGGTGAGTAGGACCTGGCCACGTGAAGAAGGCAGGGAGAAGCATTCCAGGTAGAAGGAACAGCATGTGTAGAGGCACAGAAAGTGATGAGAGTGTCAAGAGGTGAGGCTGAACAAGGAGACTAGGGACACGCTGAGACCCATGTATCTCCTCAGTTTCCCCATATTCAAAATGGAATTAACAATTCTTCCTTGTTTATGAAATTAAATGAAGTGATAATGTACGTTTAAGCACTTGGCATGGTTAACTTTAATTCGCTTTCCAAATTGAGCTACAGATACCTGAGTGCCAGATTTGATTTTAAATGAGACGAGGATTAAACAGTACCCAAGGGCCTTGGCCATCTACCTGCACAACACAAGCATCTCCTCCAGGTGCTCTCCCAGGGTTACTTTGCTCTCTTTCTGGTGGAGCGCTAACGTTGGCATGCCGCCCTGGCTTGTGTCTTACAGTGTTGGTGAAGCATGTAACTATGTTTTTCCTTCCTTCCTTCCTTCCCTCTTTCCTTCCTTCCTCTTACTTTCTTTTCCTTCCTTCCCTTCCCTTTCATTCCATTCCCCTACCTTCCCCTCCCCTCCCCTCTTCTTTCTCCCTCTCTCTCTCTCTCTCTCTCTCTCTCTCTTTCTTATCCCAGGGCCTCACACATACTTTGTAAGTGTTCTACTACTGGGCTGAATTCCCAGCCCATTTTTTCTTTTTTCTTTTTCTTTCTTTCTTTCTTTTCTTTTTATTTTTTTTACTTTGAGACAAGGTCTCACTAAGTTCCACAGACTGCCTCTGGCCTCAGACTTGTGATCCTCCTTCCTCTGCCTCCTCAGTCGCTGGGATGACAGGCATGTGCCGCTACACTCAGCTCATAATTGTATTTTCTTAGTGGTGCAACATTAACAATAAGCCACACCCCTGTTGAGGTATTCTCTGGGACAATTTCCCATCTGCTGACCACCATCCTTTTGTCTGGTGCTTTGTCTACATGTTCTGTTGCTGCTTTGTCTTGCTTTTCTGAAAGATGGCTGCCTTCTGCCTACCGGCTAGGGAACCTTAGCTTTCAATGGAGTTTGGAGATGCCCACCCTCCAGGGATCAAAAGTCACACACCAGGATGAGCCCTATATCCTTCATGGCTGTGCTAGAGATCTTTCTGCTACAGAAATCAGATTTTGCCTAACCTCTGCGCAAAACTGTGCAGCCTGACAGGTTCTTACCCACCAGAACCATGTCTTCTCAGGTCCCCGTTTAAAACTCTCCTGTGCCCCCCACCCCCGGTGGGCAGATAGCATCAAACCCCTCTTTTGGCCCCTAAGTCCTCATGAGGTCTAGCAGCTGCCTGCTTGTCTGGCCTCGCTCCCAGCCGCTCTGTGCCAGGCTCCAGGCTCTGTGCTGGGCACCCAAGGCAGCCAGCCCACCCCCACCATTGCCTCCATTCTAGACCCTGGGCTGCCTGGCTGCTCCCAGGCCTGCTGCCCGTGCTGTTCTCTCTGCCTGGAATGCTCTTGCCTTCATCTTCACGTTGCGGCTCCGCCTCATCTTCCCAGTGTCTCTTTGTCCTCACCTTCTCAGACTTGGACCCCCAGCACAGTTACCCACCCTGTTCTCTATCCTGCCTTCTAACATGTTCCTTTCCAGGGCATACTAGATCTTTGAAGTTGCTTGATTGTTCTTCCTTCAGGATTGTAGGCTTTAAAAGCTAGTGGGATCATGTTTGTTTGGTTCATCCCTGGAGGGGTCCCCAGCACCTGTCATTGTGTCTGCTGTGTGGCAGGTGCTCAATAAAAAAAGTTGTTAAAAGAGTGAACTAATGAATGTGGTAGTTTATATTTTCTAGAGATAGCTCCATAATATATCCCAGGCTGTGTTTCCAAGAATAATATATTCAGCCTCTCTGGGCCTTACTTATCTTGTTTGGCCATTGTTGCCAGGAGGATTAAACACATACATGTGAGGGCCACAGTATCTGGGACTTGCAAGTATTGCTAAGTGCAGATCTCGTTATAGCAACTCCAGCTGAGCAAGAGAAAGAAGCTGGAATGTCAGTCAAGAGGGTTGAAGTTGGAAATCCTCACCCTATGGCTTTGAATCAATGCTTGACTCTCTGGGGGCCTGGCCCACAGACCTAGCCCATCCCCCTGCCCATGACCTTGATTTTGTCAGGAGGGTGGCATCACTCCGAGTTGCTTGGGCTGGGGTATCTGGGCACAGTCAGCCTGGCCTTCGAAGATAAGGAAATCTCTCTCTAGCCATGAGAATGTTTCTGTGGAACAAGTCATCCACCCCTCTCTATTCTACTGCAAATTATCAACACTAAGCTACCTGCTAAAATGCATAGGAATGGGAAGAAATCACATGCTCCTCTCCCACCGCAGGGACCCAAGAACACTATTTATTTTGCCCTTTCTTTCTTTATATTCAATGCTGCCAACTGCTCCATCCCACCCAGGTCCACCAGAGCCTCCTTCCCTCTTTTTCTTTTCCTTGTCTTAACAGGTGACTTAGCCATTATGTTGATGGCTCATGTCCTTCCTTTCTGCCATTCTCCTCCATCTGGAATATCTACTTCCTGCTGGTGGGGGTCCCTTCTGTTTGCTGGTTTTTGTACCTGACTCTGTCGTTCCTCACCCACCGGCAAACTCCTACTTAGACGTTTCTTAGGTTTCTGCTCAAGGACACTGCCTCTCAGAGGCCTTCCCTGCTGTCTTCCCCACTTCCACTGTCCTTGCCCATCCAGCCTCTGTAACACTGTGGGCTCCCAGAGAGCTGGGCTGCTCAATGGACCTAGGAAATGGGGCCTCAAGGGTCATGTCTGAGGGCTTGGATTTTGTCTCAGAGGCAATGGGAATTGTGGATGTGTGCATTGCATTTTAGAAACTATGTGACTATTTTGTCAGGGGAGAATATTGGATGGGAGCAAGAGTGGATGCAGGTGATCACAGAAGGTGATTTCTGTAGTTCAAGAGAGAATCCATGATGGCTTACCAATATGGTAGCCACTAGCTACATGTGCTTGTTTATATTTAAAATAAAATAAAATAAAGTTTCATTCTTTAGTCGCACTAATTGTATTTTAAGTGCCCTATAGCTACGTAGCCTGCAGCTGTACCACTGTGGGTCCCATCCCTTCAGATCTTGAAAGCTAAGCAGGGTCGGGCCTGGTTAGTCCTTGGATGGGAGACCACCTGGGAACACCAGGTACTGTAGGCTTGGGAGAAGGACTTGGCAACCCACTCCCAAAAAACAATCAGCCATCAAAAACCCTACGAATAGCAGAGAAACATTAACAATATTGTTTCGCCTGTTGTATGTAGGGTCACTATGAGTCAGACTCAGTAGCACCACAGTAGCATCTAACACACATCTAACATCAGTCACATATGGGTAGCCCATACTGGAACACTTCCATTATTCCAGAAAGTTCTGTGGGCACAGTCTGCTTAGGCCGTGGTGGTGGGTGTGAATGGAGAGAAATAGTGTAGTATAGGAGACATTAGGAAGTAGAATGTAGGAGATTTGGAGATAGGTTGGATGTGGGACGTGGCTGAGAGGGAGTGCCAAGGATAAAACCAGGCTGTTGGCTGTGGCCAATGAGGAATTCCTGAGTTAAAAGGAATGAACATTTTTATGGATCCTGGTCCATATTGACATGCCATTTTCAGAAAGCGTCAACAGCATTCACCAAGACCACAAGAAGATGCTCATTTTATTGCGCCCTCCAGACCAGACTTCTTATCTGCTGACAAACCTTCCATTGTGTTTATGCCTCTTGCCAAATCTGCCTTCATCGAGGGTCTAACATGGACCAAGAGGTCTTTGTGATTGGGGAATTATATGTATATTAATGCAGATTTCAGGGAAAAGAGTTATGTTTGCCGTTGTGGTACCATCTGATGCCTTTTAAATGCATGTGGTAATATCTTCAATCAGATGGCAAATAGAAAACAGGAAAGTTAGTAATAAAAAATGAATTAGGGCGATTAGCAAAGGTGAGCCACTTCCCTCCTCTGTGACAGGCAGAGTTGACTGAGCTTTGCAGGATGCCTCCTGTCCAAACATGCGTCTGGATTACCGCAGCCTCCAGGGCTGGCCCTGGGGTCCGCTCAGCACATAGGACTTGGTTATTACAGTTAGTTCTGCAAAGGTCATGGACATTCCTCTGATGGGGGCTAATACCAGGGTGGGCTGGAGTGGGATCTCTAAAGAGGGGTTGCTGCCGCCCTCATCTCTGACTCAGGATGGGACAAGAGTTTCTGTCTCTGAGGCAGAACATCTGTGGGCCTGGGCCTCCCTTGCGCTACTTGCTCCAGAGTCCTGGAGAATGCCGTGTACCCCATCTCTCTGGTTCCTGCCCCAAGAGTGCTCTTGCAGAGCCCTTCCTACCTGGGCAGAGGGGCAGGGGCCCTGCCAGAAAGAAGTAGAGGCCAAGGCTTTAATTGACTAATACAAACCCTGGGACGAGTTCCTCTATGATCAAAAAGAGACAGTTCTGGTGTCTGGGTAAGGCGTGTGGGTTAGCGCCCAAAGAGGACAGGGAGCTTTCACCTGGGAACTTTTGGGATTGGCATTTGCCTGGAGCTAAAGGAATCACATACACACCACAGCAGGCTTAGTTAGTACCCCCGCTAGTTCACTGGTCCCCACAATGGGATTGTAGCTACCTACCCATCTTAGGCCATGAAAATCCCAGGAGGGTCACCTTAAAGTGTAGATTCTGATGCAGCAGGGCTGGGTGGGGCCTGAGAGTCTACATTGCTAAGAAGGTCTAGGTGGTGCCTGTCAGAAGGCTGGTTGAGCATCCAGGTGTTTGTGCTGGCTGAGACACCTAGATGCAGAGCCTGAGAAGTGGATTCTGGTGAGAGCCACCCAGTGGAGAGTGCTCTCTGGAGAATGGGGGTGGGGTGGCGGGACCAGGCTGGGAAGGAGCCCAGTGAGGGTGTGGCCTCAGCTGGAACCCTGCTGCAGCCTGATCCCAAGGTGCCCGGAAGATGACAGACCACATAGTGGATCCCATCTTGAGGCCATGTGGGGGCCTTTCGCACTTCATGCCAATCATTGTCGCAGGGTGCTGGAAGGGGTGATGCCCGGGACATGGTCCACGAGCGAGTCCGAGCAGTGGAGCCGGAAGACGAGAGGAGGGGGCTCATGTGGTGAGAATCTGCACGGTCAGACATGAGAACTTTGTCTTGAGAATGCATTTAAATTTGGATTCTGATGGTGCAATTAGTTGCATGGACTGCAGCGCTTACTTGACCCCTCTGGGCCTGGTAAGAGAAGCAACAGGTCTCATCTTACTAGGCTGTTTGAGGACTCTAGGGAGACAGTGCCAGTGCCTGGCACATAGTAGGCGTGTACTAAGTACACAAAGTGTTGTGTGTGGTATTTCTGTGATGCAGCCCAAAGATTCAGGCAGCGTCACTGTGGAGTGACCTATAGGGCTTTTGCCCTGATGTTCTGCAGAGGTTTCCTTGTGTTGAAGGGGCAGGGAGCCAAGCCCGTGGTAGATGAAGGTGGAAGGGCTGTGGATCTGGATAGTGCAGGCAAGGGGTCAGGTCCTGGGTCCTGGACTCTGGGATTGGGGGCAAAGTCAGTGGGTCTGGGAGTGTGGCCAGAGATCTGCTCACAGGGAGCGTTAAAAGGAAGCCCAGGATAAGGCACCTGGAGGACTGTGGAATTGTGAAGTGGCAGCAGCAGGCAGAGTCACGCTGCTTTCTCTCTCTTTTGAGAAAACTATGGATTGGCCTGGAAAATGGACAGTAGTGGGCATTCTGGGGACTGGTGCTAGCGGGAGGAGGCAGCTGCAGAGGAGCAGGTCGATGTGTGGCCGGCTGTGATCCAGGCTTTGTGGGAAGGCGCACGCGGGATTCATCAGCCACAACATCCCGGTGGGCGTGAGGGTGCAGACAGGGCCCCGTGGAGGCGCAGAGCAGCTTTCATCGCCTCCTTTGGGTGAGATGTGTTTCGTGGAAGCTCCCAGCGTCTCCACATTTACAGGTGCTGACGGGGGCATCACAATATTGTGAAATTAAGCCATGAAGCCGACTTCATTATCAGCTTACCTGGCGACAAAGCAGCCGCCTTAGTTAGCACCGCTGGTTGGGCATGACAGAGCTAAAATTGAACTCAGCAATTACCGCTCGTGAGAGGTTCTCGGTGCTGTGAAAGGAAGGTTCTGTGGAAATCAACCCTGGTAATCACAGGGTTTAAAATTAGTCAGTTACTATTAAGGTTGCTCTGTCAGCGTGTGATTCAGGGCAAGGCAAGGGGAGGAGGGCAGAAGCTCGGGTTTGGGCAGCCTTGGGTTACCTGTGCTCGCCTGCTCTAGGGGCTTGCTTTGGAAATTCGTTCCAGGACAAGGAATGGAGAGACTCATTGTCAACACCACAGCACAGTGTGGCCATGTGGCCACAGGGTCATTCTGAAATGCTGTTCTTCTTATTCCACCTGTGCACCCTCCTTTTCTCCAGGCTTGCGAGGGCCCTTCCTCAGCAGCACCCAGGGAGAGCTCTGCTCTTCGAGGACCCCTGAACGGAGGAAGGAGGGGTGTGGCTTGACATGGCTGAAGCCTCCCTAGCCCCTCAGGGAACTGTTTGCATTGTATTTTTGCTGGGCTGAATCAGCAGTCTCAGAGGGCTTTTGTCCCCATTTTGCAGATGAAGACAGAGAAGGCCCTGTGTGCACCTTGGCTGCTAGTGCTGAAGGATTCAGAGGAAAAAGTTCAACAGATTTGCTTGTAAACTGGCCTGGGGTCTGTGTCTGGACCCTCATGAATAGGAAGACAGAAACTCAAGTCAGCTTATTGCTTTGAGCCTCAGTTTCCTCATCTGCAGAATGGGGACATATCATGCAGGTGTGAAGATTAAATGAGATTATCTAGGCTCCACAGAATCTTGGCATGGTGGCTGTTGTTCTTAACAGTGCTAATTTATGGGACAGCCACTTTGTGTCAGGCATTGGACTAGACTCTTTCCATCAGTGACAATTGCTTTGCGTAGTCGCTCTGTGAAGGAACTATGATTCTCATTTTAAGATTAGTAAGCAAAGCCAGGCGCGGTGGTGCACACCTGTTATCCCAGTGGCTCGGGAGGTGGAGGCAGGAAGATTGCAAGTTCGAGACCAGAGGCAGTCTGCATAACTTAGTGAGACCCTGTCTCAATAAGTAAAAAATGGGCTAGGGGTGCAGCTCAGTGGTCCAGCACTTGCAGAGCATGCAAGTGCGAGGCCCTGGGTTCAACCCCCAGTACCGCATGAAAAAAAAAAAGATTAGTAAGCAGAGGCTCAGAGAGAATATAATATTGTCCAATTCATCTGGATAAAGAAAGATAGGTCCAGGATTCAAACCCAGGTGGTCTGGCCCCAGAGCCTGGCCACCCTATCACTCACTGAGAACAGCTGAACTCCAAGAAAGTGAGGCAGCCTGGATAAGCTGCCTTTAGGCTCAGAAGAGAGAAGCATCAGAACAGAAATATCTTTCCCAAAGCCCGCAGCTCCTCCACAGGAAGCTGAGTCATCTCTCTGTTTTGAACCATAATCATCAAGCCGCCTCCGAACTTGAAAACTAAAACTGAAAAATGCTGAGGTCCCTCCAAGGGCAGGGCCCCTCTCAGGTCCATCCCCAAAGCAGCTGAGCAGAGGGTCTGTAGAGATGGGGACCCCTCACGCCCACCCTGGGTATCCTTGGCCTGTGTGCTTAGTATCAAATGAAGAGCACTGCCTGGAGTCTAGCTCCACATTCTGGGGTTTGTCTTGCTGAGTCTCAGTCATGCCAATGGCCAGGGGAGTGCCCCTGCCCCTGCCCCAGCCCTGCCTGCCTCTGTTGCTGATGCCGTCAGCGTGCCTGACTCATGGTCAGGAAGCTCTTCATCACCTGCATGATCACAAACCCAGAATCCCGCCTCCCAGCACAGGTGGCAGAACTAAGTCCGGAGTTTTCTGTCCTCTGGCTCAGCCCCTGAAGACTGACTCCCTTTCTTGCAGATGGTCAGGAACATTCAGCATTGGATGTAGACTGCAGAGACTTCCTGTCCCTGCCTCACGTCAGCCCACCCCTGCCTCCTCACATGTCCCCCTCTTCTCTGTCCAGAGGGCCTCTGACTTAGGGTGGTTTGGTTTTATGGCAGTGTGAAAGGGATACACATTCAGGAGAAACCATACACAGAGTGGCCATATGACCATCTGCATTTCTCTTTCGGCACAGTATTCATTAAATTACGTGAGATAGTCAGCACTTCATTATTAACTAGGCTTTCTGTAGGTGATTTTTGTCCAGCTGTCGCCAAGGTAATTGTTCCGAGCATGTTACAGATGTTACGTAAGGTAGGCCGGGCTCAGCTATGATGTTCAATGGGTTAGCAATCTTCAGTGCATTTTTTATTTAGGATATTGTCAGCTTATGGCGGATTTACTGGCCATAACTCCATTATAAGTCAGGGAGCACCTGTAAACCCAACCCTACCCCTTGCTCTAGTCCCACCTCAAAGGATGACTTTTCCATGAAGCCCTCACTCAGCCAACCAGCTCAAGCCTAACTTAGCTGTGAGCACAGCCTGCCCAACATGGTAATTTCTCATCTCCATGTGTGAGCAGAGATGCCTTTGAGGGCAGGGACAATGACCTGTTTACCCACTGCTTTGGCATCTGGGACTATAACCTCTATGGAGTAGGAATGGGCAGAGGGGGAAGAAAATGCTTGTTGAAGCCAGGCATGGTGGCACACCTGTAATCCTGGCACTTGAGAGGCTGAGGTAGGAGGAGGATGAGTTTGAGGCCAGCCTGTTTGTTAAAAAAATAAAATAAAAAAATAATAAGAAAGAGTGAATGTGTAAATGACTGATAAATAAATGACAACTGAAGGATTTTTACCTTCATGCCTTCTCTGCAACAATCAGTTATACATTTAACTTATCAGGATCTCTGATTTCTAATGAGCAAGTTTAATATTGAACAAGCAACATGGGTTTCTTTCTATATCATCAAATGCTGATCATTTTTCCTTGCTGTGTAGGATTCCATTATATGGAGAGAAATGATTTTTCTTTTAACCAATCCCATATCAATGGACTTTATTGTCATTTCCATTTTCCTATAAATAGTGATACACTAAACATCCTTCTCTATATGAATTTGGGCCTAGAAAGTTCTTTTCCATCCCAGCTTATGTAAATATTCGTGAATAGTCGCTTCTAGCCCCATTATACCTGTACCTGTATATGACTGTACTTTTCAATCCTCAATATGTCTGAAATTTTCATCCACCTTTATATTATGTAACTCTTTTCCTTCAGATGAGCCCCGTGTACTTGAATTTGGCCTTGGATCTATACTTGGGTGTACTTTCTGTGTGTTGAGTACCTTGCATGTCAGGCACCCAGAGATGAACAAGACAGGTGTTCCCAGGTGTTAGAAGGCTCAGAGCCTAGTGAGGAAGATGAACTGTAAGCACAAACAGAACTAACCAAGCAAACCAGCAGAACCCAGCCGCTGGAGGAGCAAGCTGTGGTGCATGCTTGGTTCAGATGTGATCAGAGGAGCCCTGTCTGGGGAGGAAGAGCTTGGAGCGGAGCTGGAAGGTTAAGAAGGCAGTCCTGGGAAGGGCTAGGGAATTGTATTTGCATACTGAGGGAACAGCATGGGAAAGGCTCAAAAGCACCGAAGCAAGACTCCTTTTCCCACTTCCTCTACCCCAGCTCCCTCCTCCAGACAAGCCCTCTTTATCCCATGGTGTCTGTTGTCCCCTTCTCTGTCACTTAGCTTATTGTTGTTAGAAGAGTTGAGTGAGGAGATGATTCCCTAGAACTTTGCTCGCTCCATTTCCTGATATGCTTTTAGCTCTTTGATACTTCCCCAGCTTCTGTTGGTTCTGTTATGACCCAAAATGTAAAATTGGTTTAACAGCACCCAGCATGGTAAATGACAGTAAATAAGACTGGCTCCATTCTTTGGATGAAGAAATGGAGGCACAAGGAAGTGGGCTGTTCCAGCAGGCAGCATGAGGGTTCGAATCCAGTTCTCTTATTCCAGGGTCCACATTCTCCAGGGATCCTTGCTTTAACTGCATTTATATGAAAGCTAAGGAGACTTCTGAGGATTTACAGTGCCTGGGGCCGGCATTGTCCAAGCCCTGTGTAACCTTGTAGCAGGTGACATTGGCCCTTGGCCTGCTGCCTTCAGAGTGATACAGAACCAGGGGAGGCTCCTATGTTTTTGCTTTAAACTACAAATGTAATACATGTTCATGCAAAAGGGCAAAAAAATCGAAACAAGACAAGAAAGAAAAAAGAGGCAACTGAAAATACCTCCTTCCCCTGCTCTCTAGGGTGATCATTGTTAACAGCTTGGTACCTTCTACAGCGCATGTCCAAATGCGCACACACACAGTTATTTTTATAAAAATGGGACCACATCTTTACTTTTTCCCCCAGCCAGTGCCAAGTCAGCACCTGAAGGCCTTCCACATCCCCTCCTTTTCTTTAGAATGGATATATTTCAGCATACTCGATCAGACCCTGGCTTTAGACACGCTTAGCTTGCCTCAGATTCTCTCCCTAACAAGCTGCATCCTTGGGCGTGCATCCTCGTGGAGTTACAGGTATTCCGGCAGGAAAGATGCTCAGAAGTCTAATTGCAGGATGAAAAGGCGTGCAAGTTTCACAGGTTGACAGGCGCTGCCAAATTGCCTTCTGAAGGGCCTTCTAGTGTGGTGCATGCTCCCAAGCAGCGTGCAAGAGTGGGGAGCACTCCAAAGCCACAGATGACGCAGAGCCGTGCTGTGTACAGGGGCTGCCTCCCCTTCTACTCCAAGACCTGGCGTGGAGACTGCCACCCAGAGCTCCAGGCGCACAACCACACAGCCTGAATTGGGATAGAAGATGGATTTTGAGAAAAGAGGTTAAAGAACAGGTTTTCCCATTTCACCTTGTAGGAATGGGATGGGGGTGGGGGTGCTGGGCCTCCAGCCAATAGAGGACCAAGAGTTGTCAGGAGGGCTTATAAAGCTTGCTATTTCTGGCATTTTTTTCTCTTTCTCTGCTGATTATGCAGCAGAATCGCACAGAGGCTGTCTCGGGCGCCTTCTCTCTCTGCCTGGGCTTCTGTGGAATGAGATTCGGGCTCCTTCTACTTGCAAGACGCTGGTGCATTGCAGGTGTGTTTGCGCAGAAGGTAAGCGGCAGTGCCCGCTGCCTCGTGGTGTAGAGGCGGTCAGGCCGGCGCTGCAGCGGGAAGGCAGACGTTGCTGGGTGGGGGCAGGCAGGGACCTGGACTGGTGCCTGTCGGGTTCTGGAATTGAAGATGCTTTGGAGAATCCAGGACCTGCAGCTTGCAGTTCCCTCCTGGAAAGCAATTCTGGAGGTGGTTGGGATCGGCTCTGCCAAGCGTGGTCAGCCTCTCGTTTGGGTGGGGGCCTGTGGTGCTCAGGAAGCATTTGTGCATTCATTCATTCAGTGGGCCTGGCCAGGTAGGGGTGGCTGAGTCAGACAAGAAATGAGAGAGGTGATGGGGACAGTCCATTGCATGGAGGGGCCCAGAAACTGTGGAGCTGAAGAGTGGGAGGGGCTTCTCGAGAAAGCAAGAGGGGTGAGGAGCAGCTGGGGAGGTCACCAGGCACAGTCTGAGCTGCTGCCTCTTCCATTGGGTTTGGGAGACTGGGGAATCAGTCAAAATTCCTCTCCCAATTTGGTGACTCTTACCTTTCCTTTTGTCAAGTAAGGGTATAGGAAATAACCAGCTGGAATCTCCGCTGGCTGTCTTCTTCTAGAAGAAAGGCCAGCAACAAGTGAAGAAGGAGATAGTCACAGACTTAAGGGCAAGCACATAACGAAATAGGTGGGAGAGATTTCAAATGCGGAAGCCTCACGTGAATGGCCCTTTCCCTCTGTTCCTGGGGCGACTGTGCAGGGAGTTGGCCCAGTTGGGGGCGGGGCTCCTTGCTGCTGACAGTGCTACACGGGGCAGACCTAGAGGCCCGACCTCTTCTGGTGCTTTTATTTATCACAGTCATTGTCGGAAATCTGGCTTCATGCGTGTGAGTCCCAGAAATGGAAACCTCCTGCTCCAGCCTGTGTCTTCTCATTTGGAGCATCCAGGGGGACCAAGAAAGAGTGGAAAAAGCGCAGCCTCCTGCGAGGAGCCCCTCTTTATCCCAGTTGGGTTGAAAAGCAAGCAAGGGAGGCAGCCCAGGGCTGCTGGTGAAGACTCAGCCCCTCCAGCCAGGGAGGAAATAACCCTCAGTGCCTGCTGGGTATCAGAGTCTAGGTTGAGCATTGCTTTCAAATCTCAGCCGTGCCTCAAATGCAGTCATTGGCACCAGGCAGGCTCCTTGAGCCTTCCAAGCCTCAGTCTCCTCCCCTACCCAATGAGGACACTGACACCCACGTCTCTTTGTTGTGAGATTCCGTGTGTGTGTACATGTGTGTGTATGCCCGCCTACACATGGGCATGCACACATGCTGCTCACACTTGGGCTAGGATGTAGAAGGACCTCCATGCATGTTGAATGAACAAGTGCCCTGCCCGCCTCTGGGATTCACAGCAGGTGTGTGTTGGTGAGCACGTGTGTGCCCTGGCAGCCTTGCCTTGTGCCTAGAGCCAGAAGCGTTGCTTTCTGTTTGGGGTCTGGCTGCTAGTCACTTCTCTGCATCTCTGGTCACTTTCTGGACTGGGAGGGGTGTTCACTGCGGGCCTTCGTGGTCATCTTGAAACAGAACTGATCCTTAGTTTTAACATTTCCTGAACAAGTTGCTGGAGCCTGGCAGGCAGGCATGGGGAGCAGGGTCTTTGGAGAACAGCCACCCAGTTCATCAGTGTTTGAGCTCCTACTTTTAACCTGTGTGCTGAAGAGCCGGGCTGGGTGGTAGGGAAGGATTTGGAAGAGAGGGAATGGCCTCGGAAGGGTGTGTGGCTTGGGAATTGCCACCCCCTACACATCTCCTGCCTGGAGAACAGAAACAAAACTCAGGTGTAAAACCTGACTTTGAGTCTTTGTTTCTGTTCCTAGGTCTCTGTGTGGCCTTAGGCAGCTCACCTTACCTCTCTGAGCCTACAGAATGGCGGGTTGTTAGGAGGAGATATATAGAGCACATTGTTGGTGCTTGGGAAATAAAAAATGTTCTCCCTTCCTGGGGAAGGGACCCTAGGAACTTTTTATCTGGCCCAGGGTGTCTTTTGCATGCAGTGGGTAGCACATAGCAGGTGCTCACGAAAAATTTATGGGAGGAAGAAAGGCTCCCAGGAGTGGGGAGTCTGAGTTACAGGTCTCCTCCTGCCATTGTATCATTGCTGGGGGATCTTGGGCAAGACCTTTGCTCTCTTTGGGCTATTTAGCTCAGTTGATAGAGAGCCACTCTGCAGTCTCTGAGATCCTGAGTTAAATTCCCAGCACTGCAAACATGGGAGAAGGACGTGGCCATCCATTCCTGTGGCAGTCCTGAGACAATCAGCCATTGAAAACCCTATAAGAGTCACTATGAGTTGGATGTGACTCGAAGACACCTAACAACAACAAGCTCCTCAGAAAAACAATTCACGCAAGTCCCACCAACCCCTCTGTGCTTCTTATTGTTAGGTGTTGTTGAGTTGAGTCAGATTCAGAGACCCGATTACAACAGAATGAAACACTCCCTGACACTGTGCCACGTCTGGCACTGTCAGTGCTTCTCTGCTATTCATAGGGTTTCCAGTGGCAGATTGTTTCAGGAGTGGGTTGCCAAGTCCTTCTCCCATTTTTGTGGTGCTGGGGATCAAACCCAGGGCCTCAGAGTGCAGAGCAGCCCTCTACCAACTGAGCAAAAACTCAGCCCCCACCCCCTGGCTATCGTGTTGGAAATCATGTGGGAAGCATCCTAGGGGGGCTTCCTGCTGGAGATGATTTTTCTTTCCCAGGCAGGCTGTGTCCCTGCTGGCTCCCCCTGCTGCCTTGTGCATAAACCAGCCAGGAGCTAGTGAAATCTGGAGCAGAGGCAGGGTGCTGTCCAAGGAGGCGGCTCAGGCACAGCTGGGTCCACACTGTGACCCCACTAGGGAGCTTGAGGGCTACCCTGGTGTTGGCAGCATTTCTCAGGCCCTGGGGAGCCATCTTCCAGGGATGGCCACCAGCCTTCTGCTCTTGGGTGTCTGTGGAGATGAGCACTGGTGTAGGAGTCAGTGGGCCTGGATTTTCAGCCTCACTGTCTGGATTTCTAGCTGTGAGACTTCAGGCAGCTCGCTTACTCTCTCTGAGAAGAGCACACAAGGCTCTGAGGGAAGCAGCCCTTTAGTAATAGAGGGGAGTTCGAGTGGACAGCCAGCCTTAGTGTGCGTGTGCTCACGCCCAGGGCTCATTGAGAAAGAGACAGCGACTCTACCTAATGGCCTTCTCTGGAGCCTCCCCTCTCCCCAGCTCGCTCTCCCCCATTGTGCCTGTCTTAGTGATCGTGACTGTTCACCTCTCCAGCTCAGGCCACTTGTCTGGAGGCCTCCTCAGCCCGCTCTCTGCCTTACCCTCTGCCTTTAATCTCCCTGCATGGACTGCTGCTGTCCCTTCACTGTGCAGTCCCTGCTTCACTGTCTCCTGTCACCTCCTCCCAGGCCTCCCTGCCTCTACTCTTCCCACTTAGAGCCCGTCCTGATGGCAGTTGGTGGGACCTCTGTGACCCACCTGCGTGTTCTCCCCTGAGTCCTCTGACAAGCCTTTGCTGGATGTCCCTCCTCGCCCACTGGGTCTGTCTTGAGACCTTTCATACACCCACCTGGTGTTGGGGCAGCTGACTGATCTCACTCCTCTGCCCACTCTAGGGTCGTACTCTGCTGCCCACTGAGGCCCCTGCCCCCTGACCAAGCCGTCTGCCTCTTGATTTGTTACCTCAGACCCCTTTGTCCAGAGCAGGTTTCCTTTGTCCCTCCAATTCCTGCTTATCCTCGCAGGCCTGGCTGTGATATCATGGCTTTGTGGAAAGATCCTCCAATTCTCCCTCAGTGCACGTCACTGTCTTCCCTGGGTGTTACGATGCCCTAGAGGCATGGCCGGTGCACCTTTGTTCTCATACCCCCTGGAAGGCCATGGAGCAAGGCATCTGCTTGGGAAACACTCATGGACGCAGCAAGTGCAAAGAACCCGCTGCAGATGAAGGCCCTTCAGCTCTAGACAGACTGGATTAGGATCCCAGTGTGTGATTTAATTTGGCTCTGTGACCTTGAACAAGCCACCTAACCTCTGAGCTTGCAGGGTCATGAGGATTGACAAGATGACACATCTCATAAATTTCCTCTTCCACTTGCCGAACAGCGACTGTCCCCAAGGACAGCCGGAACATTAAATGACACCTCCTACTTGCTCCAAGCAGAGCAAACACTAACAACAACAACAACTTACTCCAAAGCAGAGCAAACACAAAGAGAGGCCAGACCCAATGGCCCCAGTGCCCTGCAAAGA
The DNA here is from genome assembly GCA_007922755.1 of Pedetes capensis. Lineage (NCBI taxonomy): Eukaryota > Metazoa > Chordata > Mammalia > Rodentia > Pedetidae > Pedetes > Pedetes capensis. The sequence continues at coordinate 96,145 of VMDO01001667.1, read as the reverse complement.
CCAACCCCTCATAGAACCCCAAAAGGAACAAAATTAGCAGCCTCAGGGCGCCCTGAGATGCAGAAGCCACAGGAAGAAACCGCAGGCCGAGCGGATGTTAGCTGCCTTGAGGCCCCGCTGAGGGTCCTCAGGTGTGCGAGCGATGCAGCCCTCACGCCTGCCCTCGCTGCCGGCTCCTCTAACCACAGCATCAGATAAAGCCGTGGAAAAAGTGCCATCTTCCTCTGCAGGGAGGGCAATCTCAGAGCCATCAGTGGGTATGCTTGGCCCCCACCTGCTTTCCTGGTCTCCCTGCTCCTGGGCCCACCCTGTTGCCCTCTTGCTGACCAAGGGGACCCTGGCTCACTCTCTCACCTTCTTCCACTCTACCAACTGTCACTTCCTCCAGGAGGCCCACCTTGACCACTTGTCCAAACTTGCATACCCTCCATATTTCCCTCAGTGGCTTACTCTTTCTTCTTTCCCTGGTGCTTATAACCTTCTAACATGCCACATAAGCTTCTTGTTTACTGTGAGTATTGTTTATTTTCCCCAGTGCAAGAGTGTGCATTCCAGAGACCTTTTGTCACTGCCCAGAAAGGGGCAGACACAAAATAGGTGCTCAGCAGGTATTCTTTCAGTATCCGGATGCATGAGTACATGAAGAACTGGCCTGGCCAGCAGTCAAGTTTCAAGCTGGGTTTTGGGGGTTGGTTTTGGGGCTGCAAGATGAAGGGATGGATACAGATTGTCACTGGGGAGTCTGGGGCTAGGATTCATCTGCCCTAGTCAGAAGCCCCAGCTGACCGGTGAGTGAGGGCTTTTTGGGACTAGAGGAAGTTTTGGAAACCTATGGTTCCTTGTAGGAGGGACCTTTGCAGCAGTTATGACTTTGACTTTTTTTTAAATTTGAGATAGAGTCTCATGTTGCAGCCCAGGCTGGCTTTGAACCGTGATCCTCCTGCCTTGGCCTCCTGAGTTCTGGGATTACAGGTGTGCACCTCCATGCCCCATGCAAAGTTTGGCTTTGGAATCACAGTATTCCATCCGGGATTGAATCCCAGCTGTATCAGTTTCTAGCTGTGTGGCTGTTATTTCTACCTCTCTGTATTTCAATTTCCTCACCTGTAAAACGGAATAAATCATTCTTACCTTGCTTGTGTGATTATGAGGATTATATGTAATGAATGGAAAGTGCTTGCTTAATAGTAGATGGTCACCAAATGGCTGTTTGGTAAACTCATTAATTGAGTATATTAGGTTAGGCTGGGTTATGCTGCGGTGACAAACAACCCCCAAATCTCAGTTGCCTATCACAAGGAGGGTTTATTTTTACATTTTCTATGTCCTATGAGGGTTGCTGTCTGCAGCCGTAGCACTGTGGCATCAGATCCTGTCAGAGCTTGGAAGCTAAGCCGGGTCAGTTCTGGTTAGTCCTGGGATGGGAGACCGCCTGGGAACACTGGGTGCTGTAGGCTTAGGAGAAGGACCTGGCAACCCACTCCCAAAAATTAATCCGCCATTGAAAATCCTATAAATAGCAGAGAAGTTCCCATAATAGTGTTTCACCTGTTGTATGTAGCGTTGCTGTGAGTTGGATACCAACTCGACAGCACCTAACAACAACATGAGGGTTGCTGTGGATCAGATCTGACTTGAAGGCATATAACATGTCCTATGACAATCAACAGAGAAGGAAGGGTTTGGGTTCTATTCCATGGAGTCACTCAGGGCTGTAGGTTGTTCAGATCTTCACCATCTGAAATCTTGCTGGTCCTACTGAGCCAGCCTGAAGATCTCACATTTACTTTTCTGTGTTTCCATCCAGAAGAGACTAAACTGTTTCTTCTCGTAGCTTATTGACCCAGACCTGCCCTGTGGCAAGGGGAGCCTGGAACGTGTGTCCCACATACAGATAGGAGAGGAGAATGAGGTATTGGGGAGCAGTGGTAAAGTCTACCACCATGAACTCAACCTCCCCTTCTCTCTCCAGGGAAGAGAGGGAAATGGAGGGAAACACGGACTGAGACACAGTTCATCAGTCACCTTCTGGAACTCACCTGCAGGTGGCTTAATGTTGCCCCTTAACTGTCTCCAGGTCCTAATCTCTGAAACCTGTGAAAATCTTACTTGGGAAATGGGGCTTTGCAAATGTGATAAAGTTAAGGATCTCCAGCCAGGAAGATTGTCCCCTGCTACCTGGGTGGCCTGACGTCATTACAGAGTACTTATAAGACAGATGGGGCAGGAGTTGGAGCCAGAGGGCAGTGTGTGGAGAGAAGCAGATGGAGGTGACCTGCTTTGAAGGTGGAGGAAGGGACACCAGCAGCTACCAGAAAGCCAGAAAGTGCATGTGCCCTGGAGTCTCTGGAGCAATAGCCCTGATGCTCCACTGGCAGCCCAGTGACACTGACTTTGGACTTGTAGCCTCCAGGAGTGTAAGACAATAATTTGTGTTGTTTTAAGCCAACAAGTATATGACGATTGGTGCCAGCAGCCATGGAAAGCAGGACATCACCTTAAATCAGAAAGTGCTTTGAACACCTGTGCACAGGAGCCGTCTCTGTCTAGTCCAATAGAGTGCTCCTTCCTTCTTGTTCCTGTGCCCTTTTTATCCCTCTGTTGTCCTATCAGGAGAGAGGCTTTTTAAAGCCTCTTCTTTCCACCCTTATCTTATTTTTTCTTTTTCCTCCACAGCATTGATCACAATTTGTAGCCACTTTTCTGTGTTTGCTTGTTTCTGACCTGCCTCCCCTAGGCCGAGCCCAGTAGGGGTGGGAACCATGTCTGCCCAGATCCTCAGTGTATCCCAGCCCCAAGGATGTCTCTGAAGTCCAGACAAATTCTGAGTTCTGAAACTGCCTGGGCTCTGGCTGAGGCTGTGGACCTGTGAGGTGGTGCTGTCACCTCTCCTGGGCCTCTCATGGTCGCTGCAGGGCCTGAAGCAGAGGAGTTTCCTCTGCTTCTCGGGTGTCTTCTCAGTTGCCTGGGGTTAAGTTGGGTTCTGTGGGATCAGGGGCACAGGGTAAAGCTTGGGGCCCAGGGAGCCCAGGTATGCAAACATTTCTGCTCTGAATTTAAGAGGGGATTTTTTTTTTCTTATGAATCATCAGAAAAAGAAATCAGGAGGAAGCGTGTGACCGAGAAGAGGAAATTAGGGTTTGTGACTTGTGTGAGCCACCCCGTTTCTGGCTCCTGGGTGATCCTTTGACCTTGGCAGTGTTCATTCATCTCTGAGATGCTCAGTGCCGGATTCCGCAAATGCACTGAGGCTATTGTGGTTTCCTTCTGTCTCGAAACCTGCTTCCCATCCTAGCCAGGAATGTCCGTTTCGATGTGGAATCACTGCCACACTGTTTTACTCATTGGTGTTTTACCTAGTGCTTCTTCCCTGCCCAAGTTGGCCTCAGAATCCCGTTTCCCAGTCTCCCCCATGGATCAGCACCGCTGCTTCTGCAGGTTTCCCAGATAGGTTCCAGTCTCACCTTCTCCAGCCCATTCTGTACCTGAAAGATGGAGACCCGCCCTTCCTTCCTTCCTTCCTTCCTTCCTTCCTTCCTTCCTTCCTTCCTTCCTTCCTCTTTCCCTCCCTCCCTCCGTCCCTCCCTACCCTCCTTGTACTGAGGGCTTGAACCCAGAGCCTTGAGCATGCTAGGCAAGTGCTCTACCACTAAACTGCATGCTCAGGTCCTTTTTTTTTTTTTTTTAATTTGAGTCAAGATATCACTAAGTTACACAGACTGCCTCTGACCTCAGACCTGCGATCCTCCTGCCTCCGCCTGCTGAGTCGCTGGGATTTACAGTTATGTACCAACACACCCAGCTCCAGAGGCTACTTTCTAAAATGCAGCTCACATTCTGGGTTTCTGTCTCCACTGCTCAATGGCAGTCCTGCTTGGTTTTCTGTCTCCTCCTCTGCCTCCCTGCTCAGTGAATGAGCCCTTCTTTCTGACTGCCAGGCTTGGGGAACATTGTGCCCAATGGCTTCTCCCTTCCACCCGCTGCCCTCTCCCATCACCTGGCTCATCCTCTTCTGCTTAGAAGCCACCTCCTTTGTGAAGTCTTTTTGCATGGCCCCTGGCTAGGCCACAGCACATGTATCACCATCCAAATTACAATTCTAGCTCCTGCCCCCCTCGCTAGACCCTGAGCTTCAGGAGGACAAAGATTGTGCCCTGTATATCCACTCAGACTGGAAGACTGTTGTCAGTAGGACGGGGTGTCCTTGAGAAGACCAGGCAGCGTGATGAGGGGGTGACTCAGGAGGCAGGCTGTGGTCCTTGTCTCCCCTGCTTCTGGCTGGCTGGCTGCCCAGCCAGCAGTGGCCACCATACTGCTTTATAGTAAACTAAGCCATTTTCCATGATAGCAGCGGTATGAAATATTCTTGCTTCATGACCATAGGTTTATGTCATGTGCATTTCTCCCCCAGCCATTGAATCAAATGTTTGTTGTTTTGGAATATTGCCTCTCGTGTGACTTTTCTGCTTGAATCTTGTGCCTTTTTGTCTACCAGCGTCTTGCTTTCTGTTTCATTTGTCGAAGCCATTTCTACATCGTATGTATTAACTGTCTCATAGTTGGTGCTGATATTTTCTTAGTCTGCTGTCCTTTTCATTTTGGTTTTATTATATTTCCTTCCACGGAAGATATTAATGCATATATATTTGAATCTGTCAATCTCTTTTCCTCTGTGATTGCTTCAAGGGCTGAGGAAGCCATCCTGCTTCCATGGAGCTGATAAACATTCTGTTCTGTGTTCTGATTGTCTGCCTCTGACATGACTTTTTACACTTAACTCTTTAATCCATTTGGAATGAGGTTGGGGGGGTGGCTTACGGGGGCTATCTAATTCAGTGTTCCCAAACAGGATAAGCCAGTTGTCCTCGTTCTGTTTATTAAATAATTGGCCTTTGTCTCTTTGTTTCCAAGAGAAGAGACAAAATAGAGTGGTTGTTATGAGCATGACTTTTGGCAGAGTCAAGAGTCTGGCTTTGCCACTTTCTAGCTGTGTGACCCATGACCGTGCTGATTCAATCGAGCTTGTTTTCTCTTCGGTAAAATGGGATGTGAATATTTTCCTCCTAGGGCTGTTGCAAAGATTGAGTGAAATGTTCTGTGCAAAGCCCATCACCTGGCACCTGGTACAAAGTAAATGCCCTCCTTAGTCATGCTGCTCCCAGACCTCGTCGGGTCGAATCCCATACTTGTTCTTCCGTTTCATTGATTTAAAGTTCTCATTTGATGTCACTACCACAGTGCTTGAATTGCTGCCTCACAGAATGTTTTACTCTCTGGCCAAGCCAGGCAGCCCTGTGTTACTCTTTGAATGTTGCTAGAAGCTCACCCTTATTTTCTTCTTCGGTGTATAACTGGTTGTCCCTCCCCTTCTGCACTGGCACCCACCTGAATGACTTGTAGCCAACCCTGTTCCCCCAGTGTGCACTAGATTTCTCCCCTCCCAGCTGCTTGGCCTTGGCTTGCCCTGGTCTCTCTGGCTGACTGGTGTGTATCACCTGCTGTTACCTCCATGTTAGTGCTTCCTCACCTGTGAGTGTTGTCCTGCTGGTCCCTATACCCTCTCTGGACCCTGAGCTTCCCCAATCATCTGTTCTGTGTTCCAGGTGCCCCTCAGAGCCTGGCACCAGGGAAAGGACATTGGAGGTGCTCAGATCAGGGCTTGAGGAGGGCAGAGATGCTCATCATGGACTTGAGCTTTGATAGCAATGGGCTAAATCTGGCTTCTCCTGAAGACACTGGCTCAGTGGACCCAGCAGTGTGATGGTTGTAACCCTTCATAGGCAGTTGCCAATAACTATGGGCCCGCTAGCAGCCCCGGTGGACGCTGGAAGCCTGACGAGTCTCCACTCCCCATGGTTTATCTTAAGGTAGGTGGCTGGGTGGTGAAGATGTGTGAGAGTAACTCATTGGTCTATACTCCACCCTAGAATGCAGTCTGCCATCTGTCTTCTGGGGGAGAAAATGTCTTTTTAAGACAAAGCCCCTCACCTCCTTCCTGGGTCTCCAGGAGAGCGCTGAGATCTGGGGCACAAGGCTTCAGTGGTTAAGAACGAAGGGGTGGCCCTATGCCTAGGAAGGTGCTGTGGTGAAAGTGAGGATTTAGCCTTCTTAGGGCACTGTGGTATGCCATTCACTGCCAGGCAGCACGCGTGTCCCTGCCAGCTCCATGCCCATTTTCCCGGGCAGGAATCTGAGGATGAGAGAGGCGAGATCCCTGCCCATGGCCATGTAGCAGCCAAGTGCAGAGCCTGGACCCGACCCAGGTCTGCATCCTTCCAGATCTGCGCCATGCCAGCATCTTTGTACCTCCTAGTCCAAAGGCAGCCTTTCATCTGGCACTTAAAAATATACCAGCAGTGTTTACAAATATCATTTCCCATGTTATCTGGTACTGACAGAAGGAAGTGAGCCTGGCACTTTGTGTGTGTTAGGTTTTGGGGGTTAGATGTAGAAATACCAAGTTCAGGTGACCTAGAAAACCTTTCTAGGTTAAATTACAATTTCAAAAGATTTTTTTTCTTTTCTTCTTCTTTTTTTTTTTTTTTTAAACCACCCCATGATCCAACGCTGTCGTTGACATATTTCCCCTCCAACAATACAAGCCCTTTGTGGCATGATTGAGGGCTTGTTTTGTAGCGCTGGGGAGAAAATATCTTCCAGATCGTCTGCTGCTCATTGTTTCAGTCACTCTCGCTCCCCTCCTGCCACAGTGTCCCACCCAATGCATGCTCAGGCGGCTTTTAGTTAATTGTCTTTGGCAAGAATCTTTTGGGACTTGGTCCCAACCGCACCGAAGATAGATAATTGTCAGGCACAAATATTGGCAGTGCTAGGCAGCCCTGGGTTCTGACCACGGACCGCAGCCCAGCCTCTGGGGAGGAGTCCAGGAATTGGATAGCTCCACAGTGTGGGAGGGGACTGAAGTGGCTTAGCCTGGTCATTGGAGCATGAGCTCTGGAGTTGGAGTTCCTGAGTTCAAATCCTGGCTCTGCCACTTACTAGCTGTGTGACCTTGGGTAAGCTCCTTAACTTCCCTTAACCTCAGTTTCTTCATCTGTGAAATGGGAGCCTTAGTAACAGTAATTTACCTTATAGGACTGTTGTATTCCATAAATTAATATTTGTAAGTCAGTGGAAAGAGTGTCTGGCTTGTTGCACGCACCATGTCTATTTTGCACAAGTTTGTTAAGGTGAATAAATGATTGTCACTGTGTGGATGCTACCACATGCCACCCATTTACTCCTCGGGACTGAAATTCTTGCTCTGTCAGCTGCTGGCACCTCACAGCTGAGCCTCTCTCTGGCTATGGCCTTGGGTCAAAGGAGGACACTTTGGCAGCCAGGCAGCCTGGAGCAATGGCAGGCCCGATGGGGAATGCAATGCTTGACTCTCTGCCCCAATTTGGGATATCTCTGCAGGGCTATCCCAGCTCCAGAGCCCTACCTTGGGACAGGCTAAACTTGTCCTTTTGCCTGTTCTGCTTCCCTCATTCCCTGTAGCACTCCCTAGTGAGCTTCTCACCTGTAGAGTTCACCTCAGAGTACTTCCAGGAAACTGGCCCTTCAACAACAGGTAGCCATTGGATACTGAGTTGACTCTGATTTCCAAATTTTTTATTTGGTGGTGCTGATGATCAAACCCAGGGCATTGGGCATGCTAGGCAAGGACTCCACCGCTGAACTGCACCCCCAGCCCTGTTTTTTTAAGACAGGGTCTCACTATGCAGCTCAGGTTGTCTTTGAACTCATGATTCTCCTGCCTCGGCGTCCTGAGTGCTGGGACTGCAGGTGTGCACCAACACACCTGGCACCACGGACTTCCCCCTTAAAGCACATTTCTTTCACAGGCTTGTTTTTCTAAGAGCTCTTGGAGGAGTGGCCTTAGGTTCCCGCCCCCCTGCCCTCTAGTTTCTTGGCATGCACCATTCCATGTGTTCTGCTGATTTTTAGGCGGGCAGAGGAAGGCCTGTTTCCAGCAGAAACACAAAACTGAAAACCAAGGGAACTGCTGAGGCGCCCAGAGAGCTTGCCTGTCCAGGTGCACCCGAGGAGCCTGAGGCCCAGCGAGGGAGGCGGCCTTGCTCCCAGCCCCTTGAGCTAGAGGAGGGGGTGCCCATGGATACAGTGATCAGGCAGGTTCTAGGAATCACACGTGGGGCAATTGGTTATGATATTTTGGTCCAGTAAGTGCCCTGGTAAGTGTCATCAGTGGGGGAGCAGCCACTCTGGCCTGGGAGTGGCCATCAGCCTGGCTTCCTGGGGGTACAGCGTGGGAACTGAATGTGAACTAGCTGCATGGAAAAGGATGAGGGCATTTCGGTGGAGATGCAGCCCTGCAGGGCCTGCCCTGGACACGAGGGAGAGCTGGGTGCACATTGGGAGCGCCACCTGTTTTGGAAATGTAGAGGGGATGTGCGCCTGTGGAGCAAGGCGAGCCTGGATGGCGGGGCTGGCAGGGGCAGAGTCTCAAATGTGTTGAATGCTGCAGGGAAGAAATTGAACTCTTCCCCCCTGGGGACGATGGGATTTGGCAGGGAGTGGCCTGAGCAGAACCACACGGGAGCCTTGTGTGTCCTGGTCCCTGCCGGCCCCTCACTGCCTGTCCCAGTCAATGCTTAGGAAATAATTGTGCGATAAATGAGTGGGCAAATGAGAGAAGGGAAGGGGGACTGGAGGATAAGGGCGCCAGTTGCCATGGGGGTGAGTGAGAGCAGGGCTGTGTGTCCCTGTCTTCCCTCGGAGCCAGCCTCCATGGGATGATGTGGGGGCCGGGGATGCAGGTGGGACCAGCAGAGAACACACATGTTGGGATCCCCATGGCAGAAGCCAGGTGGAAGGCCACTGAATCATGAGCCCAATTTGATGGGGTCCTGGCCCTAGCTGTTGGATGGCCTCATCTGGCTCCGCCCCAACACACTTCCCACCCAACTTCCTCTAGCCACAGCCGTGCTCACAGCCCCCTTGGATCCCTTTCCCTCAAAGCGGCCAAATGAAAATGTTTGTTGAAAACAACATGTGCATAATTAAAGCTTAATGAGCGCTTGTCTGTTTGGAATGTGCAATTAGATTTATAATCGGGGATGGGAGCGAGCTCCAAATGGCTTTAAATGGAGCTGAGAGAGAGGATAATTTTTGCCATAAATCTGCGATAATGCAGTGGATGTGTGAGTTACCAGTGGCAGCATCAGGGAGGACACACAGGCCTGCTGGGCCACCATGCTGTGCCCTCTGGGCTGCCCTGCCTTGGGGCCCTCTTGGCAGCTGTGCTGGCTCGTATGCCACAGTGGGGCTCACCGGGGATGTGGGAAGCAAGCGTGCTGGGCTCCCACCTGCAGGCTGTGAGCACTGCAACTGAGCCAGCTGTAGGGATGGGCGGGGTTGGGGCTGGCCCTGGGCCAGGGATGACTTGGCCAGGCAGGAACTGCTAGGTGTACTGCCTGCATCCTGCAAGCTGGCAGAAGGACAGAGCGTCTGGGACGTGGCCCTCTGTTGTGTTCCCTGCTGTATCCCAGCACTCAGAGCACAGAGCAGGGCCTCAATTATTTGCCGAATGAAGGGATTCCTCTTTACCAGATTCTTGACTTAAGTTACTCCTGGGGTCCTCAGTTTCCCCATGTCTGCGCAGGGAATTGGATTTGACTATTGCTGATGTCAGCTTGCGTATGCCCAGGGTTCTGGGTCTGGCGTAGACAGTGGCTGTGACAGTGTCTAGATCAGCACCATCCAATAGAAACAGAATACAAACTGGCTAGGTGTGGCAGTGCACACCTGTGATCCCAGCATGCAGGAGGCTGAGGTGAGAGGATCACAAGTTCAACGCCAGCCTGGGCTGCCTAGCAAGTTCCAGGCCAGTTTGGGCTAGATAGCAAGACCCTACCTCTACAACAACAACAACAAAAACACCGAAAAACTGAAGAATCAACCAATCAATAAAAACACAGTGCAGTTGGGGCCCAGTACAGCTTAGTGACAGAGTGCTTGCCTAGGATGTGTGAGGCCCTGGGTTCAAACCCCTGCACTGGAGAAAACCAAACCAACACAACCAAATATAATGCAAAGCACATATGTGATTTTAAATTTCCTTGGAGCTACATTCAAAGAAAGTTAAAAGCAAGGGAAATACACTTTAATAATATATCTTAGTTACCTCGGTCTATCTAAAGTATCTTTTCAGCACATGAGCAGTATACCAATTTTAATGAAATACTCTTCTCATCCCTCTCGTTTTCGTTCTTGTCTGAGTCTTGGAGATCCTGTATGTTTCACACTGAAATGCCTCTCAGTTAGGATGTGCCATGTGTCTAGTCTCAGTAGCCTCCCTTCCAGGCAGCACAGGTGAGAGGGCTCAGTGTTCCTATCTGTGAGATGGAACAGTGACTCTTACCTTCAGAGGGGCCAGGCATTGTGAGGTAATACTCATCCGTGGTACCTGTGGCAACCAAGGCTATCTCAACAATGTATCTTGATGTTTTTTATTGACTAAAACAAGTAGGGGCTGGGTTTAGCTCAGTCGGTAGAGCACTGCTCCACATTTTCTGAGGACCCAGGTTTGATTCCCAGCATCACAAAAATGGGAGGAGATTGTGGGAGTCCACTCCCAAAAAACAATCCCCTAACAGTCAGTCATTGAAAACCCTGTGAGGGTTGCTATGAGTTGGACTTGAGTTGATGGCACTTAACAACAACAACAACAAAGCAAGTGGTACCAACTTCTATCGCAGTGGGAATGAGGGTTCGGCAGTGGCCCACTGCTATGGGCTTGCTCACAAAGCACACTCCCAACCCCTTTGGGCTTTGCTTCCCCTTATGGGTAGATGGGCTGAGGTTTGGCTCAGTTCGTAGAGTGCTGCTCCGCACTGTCTCAGGGCCCAGGTTTGATCCCCAACATCACAAAAGTGGGAGAAGGGCATGGCAGCCCACTCCTGAAACAATCTGAAAATAATAAGCTCCTGAAAACCCTATGAATAGTACAAACATAGTGCCAGGCATGGCACAATGTCAGGGAGTGTTTTGTTCTGTCATATGTAGGGTCGCTATGCTATGAGTCAGACCCAACTGGACAACACCTAGCAACAACAACAGCAATAGGTAGAGAAGACCCTAGGCCCAAGGTCATGGGGTCACCTGCTTTGGGTTGCACAGTTTGTATGGTTGGTGTGGGAAGCCAGTGTGAGCTTTTGGGGCCCCATAGCCTGGACTTTCTTGCACCTCTCAGCCTCAGTCATAGTGCTGAATTTCCAAGTGTATAGAATCAGAACACCCAGCATTAAGCCCAGCAAAGCAGGAACATCAGTCAGGAGAAAAACAATGGCTGGAGAGACATGGATATTTGATATTTCATGAACAAGGCATGAACATTGTCACTGGGGGGAAATTGACCCTCACGTGTGCTTTCTTACAGAATTTAATTTATAAGTTTTATTTCAAACTGTACATGAGGCAGAGGGTTCTGAGCCCTTTGCTTTAGTTCTTCATCTTCTGAGAGGTAGTTACAGCACTTTGACAGGGTCTTTGTAAGGATTAAACCATAAAATAAGACCTTGTTCACAATGACTGACTGCTTTCTCTGTGCTATGAGGCAATGGTCTTAGCACTTCCCATATTTTAATTTACTTAATCCCAATGACAGTCATGCCTATATTCCAGATGCAGAGAGTGAAACACAGGGACTTAAAAATAAAAACCACACAAGGTGGAGGCATTAAGCCCAGGATTTGAACCCTGGCAGCCCGGCCGCAGCACCCGTGTTTGTGACCACTGTGCCCTTGCCAAGCTCCGTGTGCTGATGGGCTTGGAGTTGGTAATGGGGGCCCTGGGGTTGCTGGAGCCTGAGGCTTCTTGGGTTGTGCCGATTCCTGCCCCTCCTCCATCTGCTCAGGCTCCTTTGCCACCACCCTCCCCAGCATCTCCCTGTCCCATCACAGTCCTGATATGTATCTCCTTGTGAGACTTCCACATAAAACCGCACTCTCAGCGGGGCCAGGCCACAGCTGCCGCATTTGTGCCTTTTTCTTTCAAGCTGAGCTTTATCTGTGCAGAGTGAATGTTCTCACGGCTGACGTGGGGGCCGGGAGCAGGGTGTGCTGCTCTGATTGTTTCTCTTTAGATCTCCTGGAGGCACAGCGCTGTATGCCTGCAACTGCCTGAGCTGAGGGCTGTGCATCTTTGGTCTTTGATCTGTGTCTCTGTGCAGAGGGAAAGAGCAGCAGCTTCTTCAGAACAACTGTTGCTTTGGCACCTGGGATCAAGGCCAAGTTCTGAAGGGCTGGCTGGTTTTAGGCAAGCTCCCAGCCACCCTGAGCCTTACCTTGCTCATCTTTACAGTGGGCCTGGTCATGGCAGCCATGCCATTCCTAGGGGTTCCAATAAGACTAGGCACAACTTTGGGACAAGGACTGGTAAACAGTAGGTGCTCACTGGGCTCACAGAAGCCTTGGATGTCATGTCCTGCTATTTGCTCTACCATCTCCTATGTGCCCTACATCATGGAACCTCCAAGTCTCTGTTTTCAGACACCTTTCTTTCTTTTTTTTTCTTTTCTTTTTTTTTTTTTTTTTTTTTTTTGCTGCACTGGGTGTTGGACCCAGGGCCTCGTGCTTGCATGCTCTGCAAGTGCTGGACCACTGAGCTGCACCCCCAGCCCATTTTTTTTTTTTTTTTACTTTTTGAGACAGGGTTTTGCTAAATTACGCAGACTGCCTCTGGTCTCAAACTTGCGATCCTCCTGCCTCCGCCTCCCGAGCTGCTGAGATTACAGGCGTATGCCACCGTACCCAGCTCAGACACCTTTCTTGAAAAGTCCCTCAGTCTTGCTTCTAGGCCCCAATGCTAACCTGATCCTGGCCCTTGTCACAGGTATCAAGGAAGAGGCCGTTGTTATTCAATATCTGAAATAAGAAGCTGAATTCGTTGCTGTACATCATACAACTAGTCTTTCCAAATCAAGCAAGAGCATGACTTTGCAGGGTTTGGAGGAAGCATGGAGTCCTGGGATAGGACATTCAGAAGCTGGCTGTCCCCACCTGTGGATGTGTGGCTATTGGAATAAGACTGTTACTGACCACTTGACTTTCAGAGGCTGGATAATCGCAAAGCTGTCACTGGCCATTGAGAATGGGCTTTAAACCAATTCTTTGGTCACTTGCTTGCAGCTTGGGGCTGTTGCCAAGGAACGGCCTGCCTTTTCCTTTACAGATTTGGAGACTAGACAGGAAGCCGAAGATCTGTCAGCTTCTGCAGAGGGCTGGGGACTTCTTAAAAGCAGGTCCTGGCCTGATCATTATGATCTGCCTGGCATCTATCTAGTGCAATGCCTGGCACACAGTAAGCACACCAGATATCAACCATGGCTGCTGCCCCCTCTGAAACATCTGAATCCCTTTGCTTTTCCTTCTTTCCAGCGCCTAGTGGTTGTTTATTCATGTGTTGGCAAATTCCTAGGGGGCAGTGACAAAATTCATTTATTGTAAATATCAGTGTTTGGGAGTCTGTTCTGTGGCAGATTGTGTGTGTTTGGGACATAATACAGCAAAAGCAATGGCTGGTCTCACTTTGTTTTAGCACATTTAAGTTAGATCTCAGATCCAGGACCAAGGATGAGGGCGAGTGGGGGAATGACATTGGAGGGACAAGGTCAAGGGACTGACCTTGCACTGGAGGGAAGCACTTCACCTTTTCAGACTAAAGAAAAGAAACCCAGCATGGGTATGATGTAAGTAATTGGGAAAAGTTGAGAAAGTTCAAGGGGGATGTCTGATGGACTCAGTTTTTCAGTAACATAGGGAACAAGGCCATCTGCTAGAGGGAAGGGAGTTGGAAATAACAAGGGGATATGAGTTGAGCTCATAACAACAACAATTGTTGTTAGCTGCCATCGAGTCAGCATCCAACTCATAGCGACCCTATGTACAACAGGTGAAACAGTATTGTTACTACTTCTCTGCTATTTGTAGAGTTTTCCGTGGCAGATTGTTTTTTGGGAGTGGCTTGCTGGGTCCTTCTCCCAAACTTACAGCACCTGGTATTCCCAGGCGGTCTCCCATCCAAATATTAATGAGGCCCAAATCTGCTTAGCTTCTGAGATCTGATGGGATCGGACACCACAGTGGTAAGGCTGCAGGTAAACAACAATAACAGGTAATATTTATTAAGCACCTGTCAGAAATAGTTACCATTACTAAATACTGTATTACAGATACTAACTCCTATCTGGTATCTGATGACAGCTATTAAGAACATCATAAGGTAGGAATAATAGCTGCTGTTTTATAAGTGAGGAAACTAAGGCAAAGGGAAATGAAATCCAGGGTCACACAGTCCGTACACAGGGCTCAGTGTGCTCAATGCTCAGATTCAGAAATCAGTGCTGTTACCTTGTCTATTACACTGTGCAGAAGTGAATTAAGCCCAAAGCTGATTTTAGGTAGATGGAGGCTTTCAGGTTAGACCCATGGATGTGGATTTATAAAAGCAAGACTATTAGAGTGGAGTGCTTAGCCAGAAAAAAAAAGAAAAGAGAACAAAAGAAGCTAGGAAGAATTGGGTTTCATTTAACAGAAAATTGGAGGAGAAGAATGTTTTGGGCTGAGGAAGAGACAGTGTGCAAGGCCATAGGAACCAGAGGTGCCTAAGCATCGAGGCCATGTGAGAGTCAAGGCTCAGGGCTGGTCACAGAGGGTCCTGGATACAAAGCTCAGTGATGTGGAGTCCTAGCACGGTTTGATATGAGGAGGGAGACCATTGCCTGAGGATCACTACTGGTAGCCAAAGGGGAAAATGGATCTGTAGGAGGAGCTTTTGTGGGTGACTGGATCAGGGGGCAGGGGATATAGGAGAAAGGAGTCCTGAGTCACCGGGCAGTACTGAGGTAGGACTGTGTGCCGGTAGCACCTTCTGTTATGATGAAGCAGTGCTGGAGAAAGAGCAAGTACATACGTGTGTCATGAGTTCAGTGTTGGATGTGTTGAATTTGAGGACATTATGTTTGGGAGAATGGCATGTCAACAAGAAAACGGAAGTTTCTCAACTAGATGGATAGACAAAGTGGCTGTAACAGTGGTCTTAAACACAGAAAAGATCATGTGCCTGGCACAGTGTTGGGGAGTGTTTCATTTTGTTGTACATAGGGTCACTATGAGTCGGACCCCACACAATGGCATCTAACAACAACAACATATAGGCCAAATGGGGGTTATGTCCAGGGGGAAGTTGTACATTGGAATTTAGAGGTAACTTGGCTAAAGATGAAGATGTGAAAGTTAATGACATGTTGCAACCCTGAGAAGCCATAACATTGTCAATGGAAAGTGTAAAAAGAATAAGGAGAAAATACCAACACACTTATCCATCTTCCCCCACAATCCCCCTCACCTATTCAATGTGCTCTATCCATTCAAGCATCTGTCCTTCTAGGCCTCTGTCCCTGCCTAGTAAACACCCATCACAACCAACCATTTGTTTAATTCATCCACCATCTCACTCTTTCCTATATACCTGTCTCTTCACACTCTGTCAGCCATCCTGACTCATCCATTTCTCCCTCTCATCCCAACCATCCAACCTACATATCCCAACTCCCATCTACGGTCCATCCATCCATGCATGCATCCACTCATCCATCCTATTAATAAACCATCTCATTAATAATTAATAGGTTTATGTTGATTATATGTTGAAATCATAATATAAATATATTGGTAAAACAGGACCTATCATTAAAATTAATTTCACCTGTTTATATTTACTTCTTAAACTGTAGATACTATAAAATTTTAAATTATATGTGTGGCTCACATTTATGACTTACATTCATATTTCTGTTGGACAGTGCTAATTTATACCATCCATTATCCATCCATCCATCATCCATCTGTCTATCCATTTACCTGCCATTCATACATCTACCCACTTATCCATCAATCCAGACATCCGTCATCCATCTATCCATCATCATTCATCTGTCCACTCACCCATCCATCCATCCATCCATCCATCCATCTATCCATCCATCCATCCTTCATTCCCTTCCTCCCATTCATCCACCCACTTATCACGTGTCCATCCCACAGGTATTTAATTTACATCTGCCATAAATCCCTTTGCACTCTTCACTTTCCACTTTGGCTGCCTATTTGCTAGGTTTCCTTTAAGATGAAAAAAATCCTCTGGGGGAGCATGTGCTTAGGTTAGGGGTGGCTTTTGGAATAGAAGCCTAGGAGGCCTTGTCTCTGAGGGGACCACACAGTGTGGAAAGAGACAGACCCTTTAGAAGGCTCCGTGAGTGTGTCTCTGGTGGCTGTCATGAAAGGGTTATCCCTACACGTTTGATATTTGCAAAAACGTGGGTTCTTTCAGATTCCAAAACTCATTTCCATGACAAAACTCTTGGGAAGAGAAGATGAAGGCCAGGCCTTTGCAGAACAATCTTCCAGCTGTAATGAGGACTGAAGATGGCAATGGGAAAAGGAATTATAATTAGAATATGAAATGGGGAAAATTAATCTATTCCAGGCAGTGGTAAGAGGATGTTCTGACGTTTCATGGCAATTCTTAGGCTGTCGTTTCCTTCTTCATTTCTTCTTCACATTTTAAAGCATGCACAAGGTTATGTGTTGTGCAGAAAGATTTTTGGCCAGGGGATCTGATAAATTGTGAAGTATGCACAGCAGTTCAGTCTCTCTGTGCACATGCCATGTGTGTTTGTGTTCACATGTATGTGAGTTACACCAGACAGTTGCAGGTGTATGGTGGATTCACACATGTCAGGCTCCCCCTCCTTTCCTGTGTGTGCCTGTTATAGGGATTGTAAGCCCAGTCATGCACGATCTGATATGTACACCCTTGTACTTGGGCACAGTGCACATGGGTTTGTGTTGGTTCAGGTCACCCACGGATATGGCACATGCATGACTAAGCACTCTCTTGAACACAGTTGTGTGTGACATGTGCCCATGCAAACATAGGCTTCTGGTTTGTGTGTGTGCCACTTCCCTGCCTCTGCATACTGCATATGTTGTGTGCTGGGTTCCTGTCAGTGTACATCGGGCAGTGGTTTAGACCAGTGTTTTCCATCTGGTCTGTGCATACAGGGAGGCGGGGGTGGCCGTGCTATGTCTGAGGGAAGAGGCAACTTTGTGACCTCCTCTTTGGCTTACATGTTCTTTCCCCAGAAAGACTCCCACATGAGGAGGGGCTGAGAGAGGAAGCCCCAGGCCCTTGTGTCCTGAAGGAAGCCTCAGAGCCCTCAGGGCCCCCTCCCTCCGTGCTTTCCAGCTGCCAGGGCTCTGCCACGGTGGAGTCTTGGTGGAGGTGGACAGATAGCGGGTCTCCCTTCTGCCTTAGGACCTCTGTTCACAGATGATCAGCCCAGCAGGCTCCAGGGCACTGTGAGAGGCATCCAGGGGCATCCAAACTAGGGCAGATCCAGGCCCTGCCTCGACCCTCTTCCAGCTGCATCCTCCCTGAAAGCTAGAAACAAACTGTACTCTGGCACATGGTAGCTCTTTCTTAGATAGTGATTGAATACATGAGTGAATGAATAAGCCCCGTTGAGCCACACTCGGGGACCTCATGGGAGTCCACTGCTTCACTCCCTTGCATGTCCCCAATAACCTCTCCCAAAATCCAGGCTCTCCTTCCCAAGACAATAGGCCACTGCTCACTGAGGGCAACAACTTCCCTCCTGAACCTCCAACACAGTTGTCAAGCATCTCCTATGTGCCAGGCCCAGGCTAAGTGTTGATTACATGGAGGGATCTAGAAAATCCTTGATCTCTATCCTTGGGAAGTTTGCAGTATAGCGGGAGACAGGGAGCAGGACAAAGCTAACAAATGGCACTTGAGTGTGGTCTGTCCTTAAACCCATGACTTTCTCTCTCCACCTGGTTTTTAACAGGGCAAAGAATACTATACTCATTGGACCATTGTGAGGATTAAATGATATCTTTTACATAAAACATGTTACTCAGTGCCAGCTATATTCATTCATCAAATTCTTATCGATTGCCTACAGTGTATGTCAGAGAACAAAGGAGACAATGGTCCCTGCCTCTGTGGTGGCTCTGTTCTGGCCAGCATTTAATAAATGGTGTCTATGACACAGGGTTTTGGGGAACATCTTTCCCTCTGCTTTGTTAAATATTATTATATTTCTAACATACACCATACTATTTGGTTACTACTGCTTTATTGTTGTTGTTAGGCGCCATCAAGTTGAGTCTGACTCTTAGTGACCCTATGTACGATAGCACAAAACATTCCCTGACACTGTGCCATGCCTGGCACTATGTCATTACTTCTTTGCTCTTCATAGGGTTTTCAATGGCTGATTGTTTCAGGATTACTGCAGGAGTGGACTGCCAGGTCCTTCTCTCACTTTTGCTGTCCTGGGGATTGAACCCAGGGCCTCAGAGCATGCAGAGGAAGCACTCTACCAACTGAGCTAAACCCCAGCCCCACTGCTTTATAAGATGTTTCAAATACCTGGTTAAACTTAGTCCCCCCCCCCCATTTCCAATTATTCTTTCTATTAGAATATCCTGGGGCTGGGGTTTAGCTCAGTTGGTAGAGTGCTGCTCCACACTCCCTGAGGACCTGGGTTTGATTCCCAGAACTGCAAAAATGGGAGAAGGATGTGGTAATCCACTCCTGAAGCAATCTGGAAATAATTAGCTATTGAAAACCCTATGAGGGTTGCTATGAATTGGACCTGACCTGACAGCACCTAACAACAACCAGAAGAATATACTTATAATATGTATGGTTTTAAAAAGAGTTTGCTTTTATCAAAGTAATTAATGGCCATGGTGACAAATCAAGTGATATGCAGGAGCTTTGTTTGGAAACCATCTCCCCTACCCTGTCCAGCTCATCATCCCCTTCATGATGCCAGCCTGTGCCTGGCCCTGATGTTCAGAGATGAGCAAAGCACAGTTCCAGCCACTGTTGCAGATGACAGATGTGGGATCATTTGTGTTGTAAAGGGAGCAGCCAGTGGAGGCAAGAGCATGGCAAGCCTGCTAGAAGAGTTAGCCCTTGAGTGGGACCTTGCATCTTGAGCTCTAGGTGCAATGAAGTGGTCAGAGACTTGTGTATGGGGGCAGTGCCCAGACTCTAGGCATAGAACATTGTTTTCTGCTGATGATCCCACAGTCACCAAGAGACTCTGCCTGTCTTGTACTGGGGAGGTGGGTTGCCACCAATCACACTGCCTAGGTGGAAAGACTGGCCCAGAGAGAGACAATTTGAATGGTGTCTTGACTGCTTCCTTCATTTGTTCATTCACTTACTCATTCACTCAATGGACATTTCCTGAGCATCTGCTCTATGCCAGGCACTATTCTCGGAGTTAGGGAGTCATCAGTTCATGGAAAGAATAAGATCCCTGACCTCTGGGAACCTCCAAGTTAGAAGGGAAATCCAACTTAGGCAATGAATTTGTTAAATAATAAATGATAGAGAGTGCTCAGAGGTAAAGAGCTACAGAAAAGAGAACAAGGTCCAACAGGGCAAGGGAAAGCACTAGGAAAGGTGATCATGGTGTGGGTGGACTCTTAGAACCCCCTCTCCCAGGGGCTGCGGAGGCTGATATCTCAGCCTATTATTTATGCAAATCTCTTGAGGGGAGAGTGTAGAGTAATATCTCCTGCATGGCTATAGGACTGTGGAGTTCTACAACCTCCGCTTGGCCATGTTTACCAAAGTTACAGCTCCTGCAATTATACAAATGGACACATTGTTGATCGGCAATTTTATGCAAAAGCTATTCCAAGTCACTGGCCATTTTTCCATAATTAAATATGAAAATGAATCAGTCTAAACTTCAGTATACTTCATTTATATACAATGTATCTAAACAAACCTTTTTTTGTATCTCCTACATAACTTTTGCTAATTTTTTGATATGATGAACTGTACAGCATTCACCTACATGCAATGGTACACAACAGGTTTTGCAGATATATCTCGTTTCATTCCACTTTCCTCTTGAACAGCATACTCAGCATACTCTTGTTGTTGTTGTTGTTAGGTGCCTTCGACTCGGTATCCGACTCATAGCGACCCTCTGTACAACAGGGGAAACACTATTGTCAGTGCTTCTCTGCTGTTCATAGGGTTTTCAATGGCAGATTGATTTTTGGGAGGGGGTTGCCAGGTCCTTCTCCCAACCCTACAGCTTCTGGTGTTCCCAGGCGGTCTCCCATCCAGGTACTAACCAGGCCCGACCCTGCTTAGCTTCCGAGATCTGGTGGGATCGGATGCCACAGGGCTACTGCTGCAGGCCCAGCATACTCTAGTGGGATTCTTTTTTATACCAGTGATTATGTTTTCTAAAACTTGCTCTTTAAGTTTTCCTGGAAGCCTGAAGGCTGAATCTTCATCAGGAAATCTGTTAGAGGTATTGGAGGAAGTGCCAGGTTCTGTGCTGCATTTATCCAAATCATCGATTATTCATTCCCTAGGTACTTCTAGTAGATATTGTTTGTATTTCATTTTATTTTGTAAGTTGTGGTTACAGTGAAATATAAATACATTGGGCAAAGCACAATTAATCAAAAAGAGTATTACTTTTTATACCATTATAACTATATATTTCAAAGTCACTCAGACAGTCAGACAAAGGGCCTGCATATAATTCATTGAAAAACTCTTCACCATCACAAATGTGTCATGTTTGAAGTTTTTGAATTACTAAAAGTAGGATGGGCTGGGGTTTAGCTCAGTTGGTAGAGTGCTGCTTTGCACTCTCTGAGGCCCTTGGTTCAATCCTCAGCACTGCAAAAACAGGAGAAGGACTCCCAAAGCAATCCTAAAACAATCAGCCTTTGCAAACCCTGTGAGGGTCACTATGAGTCAGACCCAACTGTATGGCACCTCAGAACAACAACAAAGTTATGATAAAAACCTTACTATCCAGAAAAATAATTATTTTTTATAATAAACACTATTGAGCATGATTAAGAAAGCTTTAACAAAATCCTATGCTACTCTGAGTTGTAAAGATTACATAAGCTAATGCTAGCATAAACACAAGTTGACTCGTTACTGGTCAATGATATTTGGGCTTGAAAACATGAGTTTACTTGTGACCAGTTAACAATGTATTAACCCTACAGGTAGGCTCCCACCCCTGCACAATGTCGAATGTCCAGAAATATTTATGGCAGCAATTCTGGAATAGAGCCACTGTCCATGTGCTCAGCTAGTAAAATGTGTATGGAACCTTCTTAATGTGAAATGCTGGGTCCTGGCACAAAGCATTATGTTCTGATATAAAACACTTTCCAAGATGTGTTCCTATGAGAAAAGAAAGGTGTAGAGGGTGCTGTTTAGTGGAAGTACTGACTGTGAAATGTGCTTGTAGAGTGTCTTGGAGACAGTCTGAAGAAGCTGTACTCATGTGGCCTCTGGGGAGGGGCAGCAGATGGCTGGGAGATGGGGCAGAAAGACTTTGCCATGTTGCGTTTTGTACTTCTGGAATTTTTGGTTATGAGAATATATCTTAATAAATTGTTCAATTAAAACAAAATGACCAGTTGCCCACCCCCCTGCTTTGAGCACTGGCTGCAAATGGCCTTCTGCATATTGTCCCTGGCCCAGTAGGAACCACCTGGTTCACAATGTCATATCTCCTGTGTCCCCTGAGGGCAGTGCATAGCCAGTGACTGGTTTACATGGACTCCATAAAGCCAGCCCTTGCTTCATGCTGGGACTAATTCTGTAGTACAGTTCATGTCCCAGAGGTATGGTGGGATCAGGCCAAGGTGAGGCTCCAGCTGGACTGCTTAGCTCCAGCCACTGCCCCGTCCTGATCCCCTCCCACCATGGCAGGTTCTTAAAGAGCTCTCCCTCTAATATCACATGCATTTGGACCCTTGCCTCCTGCTTTGCCTCAGGGGAGCCTTATCCAAGACACCCAGCTCAAGGAAAAGGAAGCATCTGAAATTGAGTGAACCCCAATACGTGGTGATGTGATGTGTTAGTCAGCTGTCATCACTGCAGCAGAAAAACCAACCTAAGTCAAATTATGGGGGAATGGGTTTACTGAGAACTCACCGTTGGAGAATCAGTCCATAATGGCAGCAGGGAAGGCAGAGTGGTGACGGCATGGCCTGTGTGATATGACCTCATTCCATGGTGCACCAGGGACCGAAAGAGACCAGGGCTGCAGCTCCAGGATAAAAACCTCCAAAGGCCCACCCCCAGGGAGCTACTTCCTCCAAAGACCTGCCTCCCAAAGTTCCATAGCCTCCCAGGACAGTGCCACCAGTTGGGTTCCAAATGACACAACCTGTGGGGGACAATTTAGGTCCAAATCATAACACAGGTTAAGTCAAGCATTCTAAATTACAACGTTCTATGCAGAGGGGACTCCTGTCATTATCCTCACTTGACAGATGAGGAGGTTCAGAAGGCCAGACATCAGCTTGAGATCACTACTGGGATTAACAAGGAGCTGGTGGCCTCAGGGCCCACATTTATCCCCCTGCACCTGCTCCCTCTTACGGGCAATCCCACCTGAATCTAGCTGTGGCAGCTTCTCAAACACAGGACTGTAGTTCCTCTGTGGGATTTCTACCCCAGTCCTCACTGCCTGTGGCCCCAGATGACCTTAGGGGCCAGAATGGGATGGAGCAGAGGGCAAAGCCACTTAGGATGGTTAGACCTGGGGGAGAGTCTGGGGCAGGCCATCATGACTGCACGGCTCTAGAAATCTCAGCCTCCCCCTGGCCACACAAGTTCCCAGCTCTAGCTGATTTCATGGGTCACCTTGGTCAAAAGAGGGACTTGCATACTTGCAGGGGTGAGAGGCTCAGTTCCTGACAAGGTGACCTGCTGTGTATAGGGACAAAGTATAGAGGGCAGAAAGGGTTGCCTGTGGTCTTTTTTTTTTTTTTTTGGTGGTACTTGGGGGTTGAACCCAGGTTCACACATGCTTTGCAAGTGCCCTACCGTTGAGCTCCAACCCCAGCCCATTTTTTTAACTTTTTATCTTGCGACAGGGTCTCACTAAATTATGCAGGTTGCCTCTGGCCTCAAACTCGCAATCCTCCTACCTCAGCCTCCCAAGTTGCTGGGATTACAGGCATGAGCTATGACACCGTTTCCTACAGTCATTTTTTATGTGATGAAGGATGCTGACCTGAGTCTTCAAGGGCCACAGAAGGCTGCTCCTTCCATCCTAGAAAGAGCCCTGCTAGAATGAGACCTTGGGCATCCTGGGCTCTGAGTTTTGCTTCTGCAGGCCCTACTGTTCCTCCCCTCCACACAGTCCCCTGACAACCTCGGAGTGCTTCTCCTGGTGCTGCCTTGAGAACATTTTAATCAGAGCTGCTTCTCTCTCTCTGTTTTAGTTTGATGGTGACAGTGCCTACGTGGGGATGAGTGACGGAAACCCAGAGCTCCTGTCAACCAGCCAGGTGGGTCCCCTCCTCCCTGAGTGGGGCGTCTGAGCCTTGGGCTGGCTGGAGCGAAGCTGCTCCTGGGGTGGCAATAGGAGAGCTGCAGAGCTGGAGGGCACAGCCTGTTACTGTCTGCTCAGAATGTTCAGAGGCCAGTCCAGTCCTTAGAAGGGACAATCGATGTGGGACTATAGTGTTTTTTTTTTTTTTTTTTTTTTTTTTTTTGTAAACAACCCCCTGGGATACTGTTGGCTTGAAATGGGCATCACTGAGACCTTGATGACACTCAAAATGTGTTGCCCACATCCTCTGTTTGGGGCATTTTCAGCAACAGTGAGTTGAGGGGTCCAGTGCTCCCTGGCACTGCCTGCCTCTTGCACAGCACCCATGAGGACGTGCTGTGCAGGGGGTGCACACATGCCCAGGCCAGGTGTACAGGGCTCTCCTGCCCAGGTGAGTCAGTTGGGGTACTGGGGAGGCTTGGGGACCTGGCACCAGGGAGAAGAGCCGAGGCTTCCTGTGAGGTCCTTCCTGATAGTAAAGGAGCCAAATGCACCTTAGGCCAGCCTGCCCCAAGCCCAGCCAAGCCCTCTAGGGTCACAGGTGCCAGTGGGAATGAAATTTTTCACAGAAAGATGAAAGATAACATCATTCTCAAATGGGAGGGTCTTCCCTGCAGGCTGGGATGCTTGGAGAAGATGGTCCCCTAAGGCAGCAGATCCTGCAGGGTGGCACCAGCTCAGGGTTCTGGGTGGAGGCAGAGGAGTTTCATAGCTGCTGAGGAAATTGGGGAGATGGAGTACAAGCCCAGCCCCACAGCTGCCCTCCACCCTCTGTCTATGCAGCCCAATTTTGGGGCCCCTCGACCATTAAGTCCATGTTTTCCAGCTGCGAAAATAGAAGCTTAGTGATTCATAGATATTTATGTGCCTTGCTCTGTGACAGGTCCTATGGGGCCATAAATGAGTAAGACATGGGCTTGTGGCCCTTGGACAGCCCTGCTAGTGAAGATGATACTGCGGTCCCAGTGGGCAGCTGCAGGGCACTGCACACTCTTCCCTGCCATGGCAAGAGTGTTCACAGCGGGTGCCACACTGTGTCCCTTCTTTTGCCAGTCCCTGTCTGAGCACCATGCTGCCACTGCAAGGCTACCTCTGTGTGGCTCTGATATGTGTCAGCCCACAAGACTGGTGGGCAAGACTCCAGGCCCTTGAGTCACATAATTGTCTATAATCAGCGTGGACGTGTGGTCCTCCAGGACGACCAGAGCTGAGCTTTTCCGCAGTCTCCATTGCATTTTGTTGACATACTGAGCCGTGGCTGTCAGAAGCTTGCTGTGGCTCGAACTCTGGTGGAAAGTGTTGCTACTGTTCTTCCACCAAGAAGGGAAAGGGGGACCCAAGGGACTCTATGTCTGCTATAGGCTTAGCAGAGGGGAGCCCAGTCCCAGCGGGGAGACTCAGGGAAATTGGATGTCATCTCTTTCCAAGCTACTAGCAGTAACAACCTCAACTGTTTGCTCACACTTCACCGTTTGCAAAGCTTTGTCAGCGATTGTTTTAGCTGAGCTTCACAACAGCCTGGAGAATGGGTAGATATTATCAGTAAATCCATTTTAGAGATGAGGCAACTGAGGCTTAAGGATGCTGACTGGCTCAGCCAAGGTGACGCAGAAAAGCTCCCCACGCTTACCTTGCCCTGTCTGTGGAGACCCATCCCCACCCCATGACTGCCACCAACTTGCTTCAGCCTAAATGTCATTTTCTCAAAGGCCTCTTTGTGACCTCCAAGTCCAAGTTAAGTCCCCTCCCCATGATTCTCTTTCAAGGAACCAGGTCATTTTAATTCATGGAGCTTGTCACTGTTGGTGGTCATCTACCTATCCATGCAATGACTTAGTTGGTGTCTGATTTCTGCACCAGGCTGTGATCTGCACAGGGGAAGAGTCTGGTCTCTCCCTCCCTGTGTGCACCCCAGTGAGCCATGGGATCTGGCACATGGAAGGTACTCAGGAAACATTTGTGTCATGTGTAAAGGTGACGCCTTCTCTTTTCTGAACCTCACTCTCCCTGACAGTAGAACCAGGTGATTGTATTTCCTAACAGTCCTTCCAGATCTTTTTTACTATCATCCAGAGGGTCTCCCTAACTTAAGACTTTGTGAAGAATCCAGGCAAGGTGATTCATGCCTGTAATCCTAGCCCTCGGGAGGCTGAGGCAGGAGGATCAAGAGTTCTAAGCTGTCCTGGGCTATGGGGGGAGATTCTGTCTCAAAAAACTTAGAAAAAGAAAGAAAAAGACAAAAAAAAAAAAAAAGGATTTTATGAAGAAGATATTAGGATTCTCTGAGATTAACAAAGTCTAGCCAGGGGCATGAACCAATCTTAATGTGAGAAAATTTTGCAAATTCAATACAGACTTCTTCCAGTGTACCAGCTTTGCTGCATAGCACCTCAACATGTAGTGGCTTAAAACAACACATATTTACCTAGTTTATGGTTTCATGGGTTGGAACTTTGGCTGGGCTCAGCTGGGTGGCATTTCTGGTCTTGCCTAGAATCGCTTGAGTGGCAGCAATAAGCTCCAGGGCAGCCTAGCTTGAGGCTGTTCACAAAGTGGGACTCTGGTTCCCACACAGAAATGGCAGAAGCGGCAAGACTTCTTGAGGCCTGAACTTGGAACTGGCATGTCCCTATTTCCTGCTCTTCCTACTGCTCAACGCCCATCACAGGGTCAGTCTAGACTCAAGGAATAGGAATCAGATTCCAGCTCTTGATGGAAGCAGAGGATCTTGACGGGAAGCACTGTGGCCTTTTTCAACCTAGCATACCCTGCAGACAGGGGAGGTAGGTCCCACAGATTCTGCCTAACAGCAACAGACACTGCCAGCCGGACAGCTTTCAGGGGCTCCCTTGGAATCTGCTGGCCTCTAGTCTTTAATGGTCAGCATTCTGTGTATTTCCTTCCAGTCTTTTCCCTGGAGGGCCTACTTGAACTCACACACATGTGAACCCCCTTTCTCAGTGAGTTGCCGTATCAGCTGCAGGAATCATATTTCCCCAGTGACTGAAGGATTGACATAACCATGTGGGCAAAATAAAGGTCTCATAGCCAACTGAGGGTTCAGAGACTAAATGTTATCAATATCACGAGATATGTTTTATAAGTACATTTTTTAAGTAGAGCTAAGCCCCCAGCTTCTCCCATCCAGCAAATGTGTACTGGACATCTACTATGTGCAGGGCTCTGGATATGAATAGGAAGCCATTTGTGGAAAGGATTTGCTTCCAGAACATCCAGTTTCATTAGGTTACAAACCTGCTCTTTCATGTAACACTTCTGAAATGCCATCTTCTTTACTTAGAAACCATAACATAGACTGAGGCTTCCATGGGCATGTATTAGCCAACTATGTCCCCTTTGAAAAACTTTCAAACCAGCTCCTAGGGGCTGAAATTTCTTTTACAAGTGCTTGCTCCATTGTTTGGTTTTTGCAAGTCTCCACAAAATTCCTGCATAGCTGCTTTGTTGTTGTTGTTATTGTTAGGTGCAGTCAAGTTGGGTCCGACTCCTAGCAATCTTCATTGAGTTTTCATTGGCTGATTGTTTTTGTGTTGCTTCGAGAGTGGATTGCCACATCTTTCTCCTGTTTTTGCGGTGCTAGGGATCAAACCTTTAGCTTTCATAACTTTCCTCTCCTCTTACCCCTGGACCTTGTGTTTCTTTGGTACCAGACTTGCCTAGGTAGCCTGAGACTGAGATGCAATTCTCAGGCAGGACTGCAGCTCCATGGCAACCTGGGGGGCTGGAGTGCCTGGCAGAGACCAGCTCTTCCCATGCTGAGGGCAGACCCTGTCCAGGAGCTCCAGGGATTAGTATTTTCTGGTTACCTGTCCCAGGAAGGAGAATCTTCCGGGGAAGAGCCAGAGGAGAGAAGTAGTCACAGGCCTCTGCCCATCTGGGTTCACACACCAGCAATCTGTGCCCCAGCATGGGCCAGATGTCCTTATGAGAGTGATGTCAGCTTCCTGCTGGACAGGGAGAGTGATGCCTGCCTCCTGGGGTGCTGGGAGAAGTAAATGAGGTGGGGCTGTGGGTTCTGGTGTTGCTGCTCCAGATTGTCTTTGACAGGCAGGGCCCCATGTCCAGCGGCTGTTGAGTGTTGACTGCTAACTTCACTAGAAAATTGACCTCTGCTAAATGGGGGGAGGGCTGGGATTTAACTCAGTTGGTAGAACACTGCACTGCAGTCTCTGAGGTCCCGAGTTCAATTTCCAGGACTGCAAAAAAAAAATGGGAGAAGGGCCTGGCAATCCACTCCCAAGGCAATCCTGAAACAATCAGCCATTGAAAACCCTATGAGGGTCGCTATGAGTCGGATATCGACTCGATGGCACCTAACAACAACAAAATGGGGGGAGGGCGGGTAGTGGTCTGAAAGCTAACCTCCTTCTCTCAAAGAGTGGCCAGCTTTGTGGCTCCCCAGGAGCTCCAGCTTGGGGCCACATCCTTGCGCAGCCCCTTTTTGCCCTGTTGTGCTCCCTCTCTCACTCCCTGTCCCGAGGGTCCTCCTGTACTGGGTCACCTTCAGAAGAATCCCTGTCTCAGGCTCTACTTCAGGAGAATTTAAACTAAGAGAATATGCAAAGCACCAATGTTCAGAGAAACTAGCTGTGACTTATTTATATTGCTCTTTTTTTTGCCGTAAGTAACATTTTGGTTATGCAAGATGAGTCTGTGGTTGCCTCTGTGTCTTTATAGACACTGTTTCCTATAATGGGACTCCCCTAGTTATTTCACCCAACAAATGCCTGTTTCTTCTGGTGCATAGCAAATGTCAGCTCCTCATGACACCTTCCTGGGTATAGTGTAGTTTTCCACTCCCATGGTACTAAATATGACTTGTGCTCAAGATCTCACATTTTTCCTAAGAATTATTGAAAAACATGTGTGTGAGTGTGTGTGTGTGTGTGTGTGTGTGTGTGTGTACAGACAGGGGAAATTTATTGAGATTGGTGACATGATTAGATTTGCAGTTTAAAAGCTCCCAATAGCATGAATAGATAAAGGGAGACCAACTGGGAGCGAGTGGTAATAGGCCAAGTGAAGGATCATGTTGCCTTAGACTGTGGTAGAGCCCGAGGAGATGGAGAGACAAAGATGATCTGAGATGCGTTTTAGAAATAAAGCTGGTAGGTCTTGAGGATGATGGCCGAGGAGAAAGAGAGAAATGCAGGAGTAGTGAAGACTCCCATTTCCCAGCATGGTGGTACCCTCTTCTGAGCTGGGGAAGGCCTCAGCAGGTGCAAGTCTGGTGAGGTCAGACGTGGACATGTGATATTTGAGATGCTTATTTAAGAGGAGATGTCCGTGTGAGTAGATGACTGTTTAAGTCTGGAGCTCATGGGAGAAGACCATTGGAAATCCTTGGCCCATGGTATCCATGGGAGTGGATGAGATATTTTGTTTTTTGGTTTTTGTGGTATTGGGTGGCTAAACCCAGGGACTTAATGTATACTTAGCAAGTGCTCTCCCACTGAGCTGCACCCCCAGCCTGGCTTTAAATTTTTTATCTTGAGATAGGGTCTTACTGAGTTGCACAGGCTGCCTCTGGTCTTGAATTTATGATCCTCTTGCTTTCGCCTCCTGAGTCACTGGGATTACAGGCATGTGCCACCGCACCCAGTTAGTGGATGAGATTTGTGCAGAGAGAGGGAAGAGTGAGGAGAGGATAAATGACTTAAATGCTGAGCTTCACATATGCAAGCAAAGTAGAGGGGGAGGGTCAGGCTGTGCCACAGTTTGGGAAGCGGGAGAACGTGGAGTCTTAGAAGCCAAGAGCAGAGTATATTAAGGAGGGTGAGGATCTGGAAAAAAATGATGTATCCACATCTGCTCCCTTATCAAAATATACATTTTAAATAAAGCATATTTAAATGTACTTGAGAAAACCTTAAAGGGACCAGCAGAATGCCCTTTAATGTATTTCAATATGCCTCAGAGCAGGGAAGACATTTCTATGACTTGAACCCTTAAAAGAAAAGGCTTTAAAATCAGACCATAAATTAATATAAACCAACTTTTTAATGTCCAAAACAGCATAAGTCAAATCAGAAGACAAATGTAAAATTGGGCAAGAATATTTTCATTTTACAACACAATTGAAGAACTAACTTCCTTAATGTATAAAGAGTTACTAGAAATCAGTTCAAACCCTTGGTAGAGAAAAGGGAAGGATATATAAACCCAAAGATTACAGAAAAGGAAATACAGGTGGATCTTAAATATATGAATGGATGCTAAGAATAGTTAATAAGAGAAACAAAACTACCATTTTTCATCTGTTGGATTAACACAAGTCCAAAGGTTTGATAACACACTCTTTCAGAGTCATTGTGGAAAAACAGCTTTTATACATTGGTGTGACCCTGAAGAAAGGCAGATAGTCAACATCTTTAAAAATTGTGAATGCATTGACCTTTAACCCAGCAATTCTCCTTTTGGAAATACATCTGACAGATATCTGTGCACACATTAAAAAAAAAATCTTCAAGATTATTCACTGTTGTGCTGTTTATAATGGAACAATATGGGAAACAACCCAAATGTCTAACAATATGGGACTTGTTAAGTAAATTTTATGCATCTATCACATGGAATACCATGTGGTTCTAATGAAAGAATGAGGAAACCAAAGTGACATTGGAAGTTCTTGGGGTACATTACTTATGAAAAAAAGCAAGGCATAAAATAGCAAGTTCAGTATGTTACCATTTATACAAAAACAGTAACAAAAATGTTTGTTTCTATAGGCCTATATTTAATTAAAGTAACCTGGAAGGACATTTGAAAACTGCTAACGGTGGTTTTGTGCCCTGTGCGTGTGTCATGTGTGCCTGTGTGTGCATGCACATGCATGTGTGTGTGTGTTATGGAAATGGAACAAAGGGTGTGCAGAGATTCAAAAGAGACTTTTCACTGTATCTTTTAATATTTAGGGGTGTGGTAGTTAGCTTTCTGTCACTGTGACAAAATACCTGAGACAGTCAACTTAAAAGGAGAAAAGGTTTACTTTGGCTCACAGTTTCAGAGGATTCAGCCAATGGTCACTTGGCCTTCTTGTCTTTGGGCCTGTTGAGGGGTAGCACATCATGGCGGGAACATGAGGCAGAGGAAGCTGGTTCACGTCATGGCAGCTGGGAAACAAAAAGAGATGGGAATGGGCCGAGATCCCCACGTCCCTTTCCAGGGCATGCCCCCGATGACCTAATTCCTTCCTGTAGGTTCTGCTGTGGAGCTGGGATTTAGCTCAGTTGGTAGAGCCCCACTCTGCAGTCTCTGAGGTCCCAGGTTTGAATCCCAGCACTGCAAAAATGGAAGAAGGATTTGGCAATCCATTCCCAAGGCAATCCCAGAAAACAATCAGCCATTGAAAACCCTACAAGGGTCGCTATAAGTCAGGCATGACTTGACGCAACCTAACAAGAGCAACAGGTCCTGCTGGCTCTTAAAGGTTCCATCACCTTCCAGGAGCACCACAGGCTAGAGATCAAGCCTTCAATACATGGTCTTTGAAGGACATTCAAGATCCAAACTATAGCAAGGGGGTTTGAAGCCCTGTGAATTTATTATAATTTCAAAAAGTTAAAGTTCAAATAAGAAGCAGACGGTCAATCAGATCACCAGCGGCTGATTGAGATGAAAGTTGAAATATGCCCAGTAGTTTTAGCCTTAGCAAAAGCCGTTTTGATGTGTAAGGGGCATTGTACAGACCTCAGGGGTGGATCAAGGAGGGGGCAGGATGTGAGGACAGTAAGCTGCTAGTGTAGTCAACTCGTGTGAGAAGTCCAGCTGTGCAGGACAAACTCGAGGGCCTGTAGCCAGATGAGACAAGAAAGCTGGAGTAGGGGTTTTTCGAAGACCAGGGTCTCTAGAGAATTTAAGCATCGCTGGCAGGTGTCCCGCAGAATGTGAAGCTCAGGGCCCAGGAGAGGACAGGGGAATTGATGGTTTCTGTGTTCAGGGCCAGTGGGAGGGGTGGGTCCTGCCCAGAGGAGTGGCTCTGGCCTTAGCAGGGCATGAGATGGGGTAAGCGGACAGAGGAGGTAAGCAGTGTTGCTTTGCAGGTGGGTTGGCTGGGAACACCTGAAAGCCCTGTCCTGTAGGAGGGTTGGGGGGCAGGTGATCTCTTGAGAGTCAGGGCCCTGCAGGTCCAAGGAGCAGCAGAGGGTCTGGGACATTTGCTATGGAGCATGAGAAATGAGCCCTGGGGCAGATGCTGTGCGGGCAGACAAGGGAGTTAATCCAGGACAGGGGATGTGGCAAGCAGGTGTACCAGGAGAAGCTGACATTAAACGGCATAATCTAGGCTAGGTACTGGTGTGGTCCCAACTATAAATAATGGGCTCAGGCATTGGGGCTAAATGTCCCCTTTCATCTGCACATGGACTCTATCAGGTAGGTACTGTTGCTGTTCCCATTTTACAGACGAAAAAACTGCAACTCAGAGACACAGAGACTTCTGGAAATAAAACCTCTCCCCAGTGAATGCATTGGGAGGCAGGAGACCCTCCCGCCGTGGTTGAAATCTAAGATTCTATGATTAGTACCTTTGGCCTGTGAGTCTGTGTACATTGTAAAGGGCAAAGATGACATGGCTTTTATTGCTTTAATTAAAACCTGGTGAAGAGCTCGCGATTCATATTAAAATGAAATTGTATTTCAGTTGCTGTGGTGCAGAGAAGGCAACCACGGCGATTACTGCTAAGATTACAAACAATCAAAGAGAAAAGGCCTTTTGCGAGCATTTCCTATTAAAGCCACAAACATCACACTTTAAAAATAATTATGGTTGCATTATCGGAACATGATTCATGAATTCTGAATAAATATGAGGAGCCTTAAAGGAAACTGCTTCGAGACCATGGATTTTGTGCAGATCTGATGAAATTTAATATCATTTCACAGCTGGAGAATAAATTGCAAGGAGGGAAAAACCCCACCCTATGTATATGGAGAGAATTGAGTGTATGTCACACAGAACCAATGTGCTCTCCCCATCCTTCCTAAGCACATGCTCAGGAAAAATAATATGAGTCTTATTTTCATTGACAGAATACTGCGTGAGAGAGAATCGGTACTTACATCTTTCCAATGTTAATTTTGCATTCCAGTGGCTAAAAATACATTTATTTTAAAGCTCTGGTTTCCTGTCTGTGAGATGTTTAAATATTTGAAGGCACAGTGCAAAGGCATTAGGGGATGGATTTGGGGGAGGACCTTGGTCTGCATGTATTGTGGCTCCCCTGTAATAAAGATATTTTCATACAATGCAGTGAATGTTTATAGTATATAGTTTTGTTTCCTTCCAACTATTATGAGAGAAATTGAATCCCAGGAAATGTTCACTCTCTCTAAATGGGATGGAAACAATGAAGATGGTGCGGGAAGTGGACAGGTTGGGGGAGGGACCAGCAGTGGGTTGGAAATATAATTTCAAAGTTTCTCATAAAAAATAGCACACTTCCCCCTCTCCTGTTGTTGTTGTTAGGTGGCATTGAGTCGGGTCTGACTCATAGCGACCCTATGTACAACAGAACAAAACACTCACTGACTCTGTGCCATACACACTATCTTTTTAATGTTTAAGCCCCTTGTTGGAGCCATTTTGTCAATCCATCTAGTCAAGGGTCTTCATTTTTTTTGTTGTTGATCCACCACTCTCTCAAACATGATGTCCTTCTCCAGGGATTGGTCCCTCTTCACAATATGTCCAAAATACATAAGATGTGGTCTAGTCATCCGTGTTTCCAAGGAGCACTCTGGTTGCACTTCTAGGATGGATCTGATGGTTCTTTTGGTAGTCCATGGTATATTCAATATTCATCTTCAGCTCCGTAATTCAAAAGCATCAATTCTTCTCCTAGCCACCTTGAACCTAGCATCCCCTATAGGGCCTGGCTCTTTGCTGGAGAGAGTCAGAGAGTCCCACATTTTATACATCTGTTCATTGCTATAAGTGACCTTGTCCCATGACCAAGAGGTAGAAATATGGCCACATGAGGGGACCTTTCACTACAGTATTGGGCTTTTAGCTTCTAGAGAGTCAAGACCCTGCCTCTGGCCTCTCTTCAGCCTCTCTTACTGTATGCCCTTGGATGAGTCATTTGCCCTCTCTGGGCCCTGGTTTTGGCATCTGTGACTGGGCACTGATAGGTGTCTCTGAGGGACCTTCAGGTTATTTCTGATGGCCCAGACATTGGCCTACTCCGCTGCTTCTCCAGGTACCTAGGAAGGACAATGTTCCATCCAAAAGGCCAGAGACTGACTCTCCCACATTGGCTGAGTCATACCAGTGCAGAAGGGACCCTGGAATGAGGGCAGTTGGCTTTGAGTGAATTTCCAGCCAAATGGGGCTGACAATAAGGAACTACAGTGGGTCAAATGGGTTTGTCAGGGTAATAACATGAGAAGAAGGAATTTCTGGTCTTGACACTTCATGGCAGGGGAGCTTGGACAGGTTAAGCAACTTCTCTGAGGCTCATTTCATCTTGAGAAGTCCCTCAGAGAGATGTGGTGAAGTACATGAGAAGCATTTATACCCAAAGTGCTGATTCTAGTGCTCGGTACAGGACAAATGGTAGTTACTATGAGGTAATAATAAAGGACGCATGTTACAGATGAAAAGCTGAGGCCATGTCTGCCCAGAACACGGTGGGCTCAGGAGTCAAACTCAGCATCAGGAAAATGAGTACAGGGGAGGCCCATCAGCTTTCTTCTCGAATGAAAATCAGATTATGGTTAAGGGAAGAAATTGAAAAGACATGATTAGAACTATCTGGCTTTAAAATGTGCTGAGAAAGGTGCCCATAAAAATCACCAAACTAGGAAGAGATGCCTCCTGATTGTTTCTAGCCTTTCAGAGAAGTGCAGTCTCTCCCCCACTGGCAACCTCTGCTGCCTGGCTGGCTGGGTCCACTAAGCCCCTTGACTCACAGCTCATTATATCTAAATGGCCTTCCTGTGGTCCCGACAGCTGTTTCTCCATCACTCACATCTCAAGTCCGGGGCTCTGATGGGGAAGAAAGGCTGGGGACTGAGGTGCTCCCCTGCTAATCCTTGCATCTGCCTCTTGCTACCCCTGGGGGAAGTGTGGAGCCCCGGGAAAGCTGGTGGGAGTCAGTGGGAGCTCAGGGCTCTGTGTGCTCCTGCGTCTGCCCTGTTCTGCCTGTATGACCTTGACCAGATTACGGAACCTCTCTACCTCTGTAAAACAGGAGTGTTAATGCCTCCCTTGTAGGGCAGTTAGCAGTAGGTATGAAGTAGCGAGCTCCCCTGTACCGTTGAAGAGTGGCATGGGATGAAGTTTTTATTGGATTTGGCAACTTACAGAAGAGAAGCAACATAGAGAAGCCGTGAGAGCATTGGTTCCATTTGCTGTGAATGGTTTTGCTCGGACTGGTGTGGAATGAATGAGAGAGGTTGAGGCTTGCATTTCAGAAGTCCAGCCTAAGACCCTCAAGCCAGGCCAGTGCCATGACCTCAGCGGACGTGTCCATTTGCCAGGCAGCAGAGCCTGTGCCTGCCACATGCCCAGGGGCACCGAGCTTGACATTGGGAGGTGGCTTGCAGGGTTGGAGGATGTAGGGTGCAGGTCCTCAAGAAGAGGCTGGACTGGGGAATGATGGGGATGTTGGCTATGGAGTGGGAGCGGGCAGGAGGGCTCCGAGGCAGTTTGGCTTTGTGCCGGGAGGCGGGACCTTCCTTCTACTGTGAAGGTTCCTTTGCTGCTCAAGGGCATTTAGACTTGGCTCTGTGTTGCTTCTGGCTATCTACTGTGCCAACACACCCCTCAGGGCTGGGTAGGCTATGGCTAGTGGTCACATTTGTGCCATGTGTAAAGGATAAGCCATTGTTTTATTCTTGCTATAGCCTTAAAAAACAACTGCTGGAGGTAGAAATAGTTTAGCCGAGTATTTTAAAATTCATGAAATACCCCAAAATGAAGAAAGTAAAGACAGAAAATAGCAAGTTGGCAAGGACCTGGAGGAAGGATCTGTGTAAATTAGTACAACCACTTCAGAAAACCATTTCTCAGTATCAAAAGCTGCAACCAGCAGTTGAACTCTGTAAGTACCTTCCTGTGTTCACCAAAAGATACACCCAAGAGTGGTCATAGCAGCCACTTTCATAAAAGCACCATACTGGAAACAATCCAAATGTCCATCCGCAATAGACTGGATAAATGATCGTAGAATACTCTTACACTGTACAGCAGTGACAATGTATGGTTTGTAACCATGTGCAATAATTTGGATGAATTATACAAGCACCTTGAGTGAAAGAAGCTGGACAATAAGATACAACATTCTGTATGATGCCTTTGAGACAAAGCACGTGATCTAATCATGGGTGATCGAAATGTGAACTGTGGTTTTCACTTGCTTTGTGAAAATTTATTGAGCTATATGCTTATGATTTGTGCACTTTTCTATTGACATTCTATGTTTCAATGAAGACCAAACAAATGATGGAAGTATGGTATTTGTAGAGGTGTTTCTGTTTTCAGAGCCAGGCCATGGTGGGGAAGGGATAGGCCTAGCCACGCTGTGGTCATTTGTATCTTGGGGAGTGGTTCCCACTGGGAGCGTGGACAGACTAGCCTTGTACGGCCTGAACAATTTATTTAATGTCCTGGGAGGGGAAGAAGAATTCCTCTGGCCTCATCATGGACGATGAGCTGTGAAATTGCTCTAGCAGTAGCTTTCCCCAGGGAGGCAGGTGGCCTGGGCTTCCTCAGATGTCAGATCTGCTCAGCTCTGTAGGCTACAGCCTCCACTTCCATTCTCTAGGAACAGAGTTTTAGGAAATATTTTTAATATAAACATCTTGAAGTGTGTATGTGTGGCTTGTCAGTGCTGTGCTGTGGTGCTGAAAGATCCAGTCAGTGCAATATTTGGAGATGTCCATAGAAAAGTTTCTCCCGGCAGACACGCAAGCAGACGTGCACACACACACTTGCATGCAGATGCATTCATGCGCAAATACGAGCATCGGAGCACACCATGCTCATGGAGGCATGCACACTCACAGGCCCTTTTCCTTCCACATATTAGGTTTTGCTGTGTGCCGCTGGGCAAGGTACAAAACCTCTCAGTGCCTCAGTTTCTGTGAAATGAGGATAATAATCATACCTGGTTCTTGGGGCTGCTGTGGTCAATGCACACACAAATGAGCTTTTAATTTGCATTTTGCCCAATGATTGCCTCCCTCCTAAACTGTGGGCTTCGTGGGAACAGGTGCCTGGCATCTAGTGGGAGCTGAATTAATGCCTGGTGAGTGAGTGAATGCATGAGCACCTCTTACAGACCCGCTGGCACACATGCTGACACCAAGACACATTCACAGGCAGATCTATGCACACAGTTGTGAGTCTGCAGCCACAGGAATGCACACTTGCACCCCACCGCCATGTCCACACTCAGCACACAGGAGGGTCAGAGTGGCTGTGGCTTAGGGACTCCACACTAGAGTCCATGGGCATGCTGTGGGCAGCAAGGCCTTTAGCATCAACTGCATGGAATTTGGCCCAGCCAGACCATGGTTCAAGTTCCAGTTCTGTCACCTCCAAGCTTGGAATCTCTGAACTCTGAGAGGAAAGGAGACTTTCCCATGGTCATGTAATAAATTAGAATTACCTGGAAGCACACACAGAATCCATGTTCTAACTTATGGTCTGGAGTCCCAAGCATTAGGAGGGCTTGGAGAGCCTGTGCTCAGGGAGCACCTAAGTGGGGTGAACACAGGCCAAGGCCCACTCTGAGAAGCAACTGAGGCTGGGAGAGGAGGTCAGGAGCTGCCTAGAAGGATGCATAAGGAGGCCCTGGTCCTCCATTTATGTTTACAAATGTCTACAGAATCACACAATTGTTAAGAATACAAAGTTCATGAGCTAGAATTTTTAAAGGTTTTAAATTTTACTTATTTATTTGTTGTTGTTAGGAGCTCTTGAGTTGTGTCCAATTCATAGTGACTCTCATAGGGTTTTCACTG
Organism: Pedetes capensis; assembly: GCA_007922755.1. Classification (NCBI taxonomy): domain Eukaryota; kingdom Metazoa; phylum Chordata; class Mammalia; order Rodentia; family Pedetidae; genus Pedetes; species Pedetes capensis. The sequence goes on along the minus strand of VMDO01001667.1, from coordinate 58,695 downwards.
GCTGATTGTTTCAGGATTGCCTCTGAACTGGCAATTACCATGCGCTTCTCCCGTTTTTTGCAGTGCTGGGGATTGAACCCTCATCCACAGAGACTGCTGTGTGGTCCTCTACCAACTGAGCTAAACCACAGCTCCTTTAGTTATTATTTATTTATTTACTTGGCTTTTGGAAAAAAGGGCCTTGCTTTGTAGCCCAGGCTGGCCTCAATCTCATGATCTTTCTGCCTCTGCCTCCCCAGTGGTGGGATTACAGGCATGCACCACCACATCCAGCTCCCTTTGTAATTTTAAGAACAACTCATATTAATCCTTTCATAGTTCCTGTAGGTCAGAAATCTAGGGTAATTTATCTGGATGCCTCTGGCTCGGGATCTCTTGGGAAGTTGCATTCAGGGTAGCAGTCGGGCTGTGGACTTATCTGATGGTTAGGCTGAAGGAGGAGTGGCTTCCAAATTCCTTCTGGTGATTGTTGGCAATATTCAGTTCCCCTAGCTGGACAGTTGAGTTGGTACCCTGGCTTCATTCTTCCCTTCTTAGATGTGTGGCTTTGGGCAAATTTCGCATTAAAAGGTCTGTTTCTTCCTCCATGAAATGGATAATAAAAGCACCTGCCTCGTGGACTAATTTCCCATGCGTCTGTCAGCTTATCATGCTGTGGGGGCTTGAGTGTTGCTGTGATGCTGAAAGCTATGCCACTGGTATTTCAGATACCAGCAGGGACACACCATGGTGGACAGGTTTTAACTGAACTTCCGGACTAAGACAGACTAGGGAGAAGGACTCAGCAGCCCATTCTTGAAACAATTAGCCATTGGAAACCCTATGAATAACAGAGAAGCACTGTCAAATACAGTGTTGGAAAATGAGCTCCCCAGGCTGAAAGGCATTAAAGAAATGACTAGGGTAGAGTTGCCTTGTCAAAGTAGAGTTGACCTTAATGATGGGAATGGAGTAAAGCCCCCGAAACCTCCTTTTGCTGATGTGGCACCACTCAAAATAAGAAGAAACACAATGGCTATAACAATAGGCTCAAACATAAAAAGACTGTGTGCATGGCACATTGTTGAGTGGTGTTTCATCCTACTGTACTTAGGGTCACTATGACTCAGACCTGACTTGATGGCCTCTAACAACAACAAACATGGACTAATATATCAACACGTGAGAAGCACATAGAATAGGTACCCACAATGCACAGTAAGTGCCATATAAGCTCTTGCTGCTGCTATTACTGTAATTTGAACAAAGCTGTAGAAAAGCTGGACAATGTGAGGATGGGAGCTGAGCCATCTTTTTACTCATAACTCTCTGGGTCCCAACCCAAGCTTGGTGCAGTGTGGGTGCTTAGTAAACTCCAAGGGAGTGGATGATCTTTGAGTTGCAGCCTCCTATTAGGATGTTTTGTTGTTGTTGTTAGGTGCCGTTGAGTCGAATTCCGACTCATAGCGATCCTCATAGGGTTTTCAATGGCTGACTGTTTCGGGATTGCTTTGGGAGTAGATTGCCAGGTCCTTCTCCCATTTTTGCGGTGCTGGGAACTGAATTCAGGAGCTTAGAGACTGCTGCGCAGTGCTCTACCAACTGAGTTAAATCCCAGCCCTTGGGATGTTTGGGGTATATTAACAGGAGCCTAGGGGCAAGGTGCAGGAGGAGCAGGACTTGCTCTATTCTGCTCAAAGCCAGCCTAATGTTCTAGGCTCAGCCCCTGCTGCCACCTCCTGGCAAGGCAGGAGTGTGTTGTGGTTGTTGTTAGATGCTTGGAGTTGCTGTCCAACTCACAGCGACCTTGTGTACAACAGGTGAAACAGTATTGTCAGTGCTTCTCTGCTATTCATAGGGTTTTCAATGGCAGATTATTTTTTGGGAGTGGTTTACTGGTCCTTTTCCCAAGCCTATAGCACTTGGTGTTCCCAGGTGGTCTCCCATCCAAGTACTAACCAGGCCCAACCTTGCTTAGCTTCTGAGAACTGATGGGATCAGACACCACAGTGATTGTGTTATGGAGGTCCTCTTAATAAGCAAGTGCCCTCTGGGGGACAGTGGCCTGAGAAGAGGGGCCAGAACACCCAGAGGCATGCATTTTCTGGGGGCTGCAGGGCTCACTATGGCTGGTTCAGTGAGGTTGCATGGTCTAGTCTAAGAGGCTTTGGTGCCAAACTGATGCTGGGCCATTGCTCTGAAGGCAGCCAGGCTGGGCAGGGTCTGAGCAGGCCAGTGTCTCCAGAGCAGCCTGGAGCAGAGGATTTCCCTGCTTAGTCTAGTGTTTCAGGCCATTCTCTGAGAACTATGTTGCCTTCATCCATGGGCTTCTGGCCTGGCATGTTTTTAGGTGATCCTACATCTGTAGTTTTCAAAAGATAGAAACAAAAAGAAAAAGATGCAAATAGACATAATTTTTCTAGAAGCCATTTTAGCACAGAAACAACAACAGAGCCTACTCACCAATTTGAAATTGCTTTTAAAAGCAGCTCACCCAGTGCAACATCAGCTCTGTGAGTCCAGCTCTGTGCACCCAGGGTGATGTGAACCTGGGGTCTTTGTTTTGTAACTGTATCAATGGCTTGGATTAGAATGTGAGGCCTATTAGAAAATGTCCTTCCAGTGTCCCCAGAGTTGCATGTGGCTTCATCTATCATGGCCGAATGGCAGGAGTCAGTTTTAGTCCCCTTTTCTTCCCTATTGCCTGCTAATGCCTAAGCTGACCTGCCTATCAGAAGCAGATTGCTGTAAGAAAAGGGTTGTTGTCACTTATGGTGACCCAAGAAAGCCACTGTGGGGAGTTGGTGCTAGAGTGGTGCCCTGAGCGATGAAGAGGAATCAGCAAATGGATCCAAGTGGGTAGATTAGAGATACCTTGGCAGATAGAGCTGGCAGGACTGTGTGGCTGTCTGGAGGTGGGGGTTGAGGGAGAGGGAGGAATTGAACCCCCCTCCCAAGCTTCCAGCTTGAGCACCCAAGTGGAGGGACAGTGAGAGGGAAATATACTTGGTGGGAATAGGATCATGACCTCATGTGTGGACATGATAGCTTTCCTAGGTCAGTCAGGAGACAGGTCAGTAAACCATGGCCCATGGGCCCTCCCCTGGTTCTGTTTTTGTTGTTGCTTTGTTTATGTGTGTATGTGTATGTTTGTGTTTGCTTTGTCTTGTTTTATTTTTATAAATGAAGCTTTATTGAAACGTAGCTCCTTAGTTTCAGTATCATCTGTGGCTGCTTTCCTGCTCTAATGGCAAAGTTGGAAGTTATGACAGAGACTGTATGACTCACAAAGTCAAAAATATTTATCATCTGGCCCTTTGCAGAAAACATTTGCAGAGCCTTCCTCTAGAGCATCCAAGGGAAAGTACGATAGAAGCAGGTAGATTTGTGGTTATAAAAATGTTGTCCAAATAAACAAACGAGGCAACTCTGCTACTTGCTGGGAAGGTGAACTTCCTCCCCTGTGGCATGGGGCTGCCTGGTTCAGCCTGCCTAGTCTAATTCAAATGCTGTGCCCCTCCCCCACCCCACGGTTATCCCCAGCTTTGCCATCTAAGTTCTCCTGGGATTGCTTCTTAAGAACAAGGAAAGCTAAAAACCCAACCACTAGTCCTTCATCTTTCCAGAACCTTTGCTTCCCTGCAAGTGAATCACTTAGGAAGCTGCCCAAACCTTCGAGCGAGTCTGATAATGTCCTCAGTGAGGAGCCACAGGGGTTATCATGTTTGTTCACAGGTATGGTTTTAGTGAGCAAAACTCATGGCTAATGTGACTGCCTGTCTTTGGCCCATCACAAAGCCTGTGTCTGCTCCACTCCAAGTCGGTCAGGGTCAGGAAGAGCCACAAAGCAACCGTGGCCAGCCGTGTTGCAGATCACCAGGGAGGGTGATGGATCTCCTCCTCCATCCTGAGTACCTGCTCAACTCTGAGGTTCTGCAAGTAAGGAAAGGCTTAAAAAGGTATTATGCTCCTCTTTCACCTCCTCCCAAATCCACATTTAATTTTAATCTACATTTAATTTAATATCTTTTTTAAAACTCCCTTTTGGTTTATATATGATATGGACTCTTATTTATTATGTTTTTCCAAGAAGCATTTTTCATGCAGGAAAATGGCAGGCCAACCAGCCAGCATAATTGTTCTGATTCTCAGAAGTGCTGTGGTACTCCAGAGCTGATGGGCTGTGAGACACCAATCAGAAAGATTCTATTAAACGTCTCTGGGACAAGTGACACAGGGGTATTATCCAAGATGATTAATTTGACTCGGTCATTATGGACACAGACAAGCCTGATAAAATTACATTTCATTCCCTGCAGAATCCATAAAATCCCTCACGCATGATAAGAAGTTTTAGCACTGGGGCCCCTGAGCCAGTGGATGGAGTTTGGATAAGATAGCATTTTTCCTTGTTTTGAAAACGGAACTGGGAAACACTAAATTTTGATCTAGTCCTTTCTCAGAGATGTTCCTACAAGGCATGGGTTTTCCTTGTTCAATAGGTAGGATGGCAGGTAGCCATATAATTTATTGTCCACCCCAGGACATCTTTTAGAGTGGAAGAGGACACTATTACCTGTTACCCTAGGAGAAGAGGGTAGATTTTGACTGTTCTGGGCTCACCAGGGTTTGATGTTGGGCAGGATATGAATGTAGTAGAGCAAGCTTTTGTTCATGTAGGCAGGACTTCTCCTTGGTCCCCAAATGTTACCTGGGTGAATTTGGAGAAGTCATTTTTCCCTTTTGAACTCAATTTCCTCATCTACAAAATGGAAATGCTATTTAATTCTTGTTCTGCTTCCCATTTGAGGTCTTTTTTTTTTTTTTTTTTTCTTCCTTAGATGTCAAGGAAGGGTTTATGTTGACTTTCTATTAGTGTGTTTTCACATCCAATTCCTTGTGTAATTACCTTGGCTGGTAGGTGGAGTTTCCTAGACAAGGAGACTGAAGAGTGGGCAGTGTGGATTCATAGCAAAAAGTCTCTCAGCAAATTAAGTGAAAGCTCTGGATTCTCCAGGTTGATCTAACTCCAAAGCTGGGCTTCTTCCTACAGATCAAACAGTACAAGATGTGGTAAAAGAAAAGTACAGTGACTGTTTAAATTAAATTTTTTTTGATTACAATAAAAGACACATTGCCATTAATCTTCTTCCACATCCTCCTCCTGGCTTCTAACACACTTATGCCATCATTCTTGCCATTTTCTGGAGCAGTTCTGGAAGTCCTCTGGTGAGTGTCTTTAGCCTAATCCTCCATCGTGACAATGTCCTGTGTCACACATCACTCAGGTACTGAATTTTCTGCCAAATAAAAACATTACGGTAACACTGGGCACAGTGGCACATGCCTGTAATCCCAGTGACTTGAGAGGCAGAGGCAGGAGGATTGCAAGTTTGAGGCCAGAGGCTGCCTGTGTAACTTAGTGAGACCCTGTCTCAAGATAAAAAGTAAGGAAAAAAAAAAAAAAAAAAAAAGAGAAAGGCTAGAATGCGGCTCAATGATAGAACGCTTGCAAAGCATGTGAAAAGCCCTGAGTTCAACTCCCTAGTACTGCAAAAACAAAACAAAACAAACAAACAAAAAACCCAGCTATTATGGTGCATCCTCATCTACTATATTCACTGTATCTGGGGCACAGTGTGACTTCTGGCTCTTCTCCAAAGTCACAATGACCAGAAAAGGTAAATGTTTTGAATTGATTAAGGACATAGAGCCAGCCATGATGATATAAGTAAAGACATTAACAAGAGTGGATGCCTTCAGCCAGCAGCTATCCACAGCATTGACTTGCAATCTCCTCTCCAATCTCTCTCTCCTCTCTTTCTCTCCAGGGCCTACCCTTACTTCTTTTCTCTGCCATTCCAGGCAGTTCCAGAGCTACCCTCCTATCTCCCCAAATCTTCCAATTCAGGGTCAGAGTGGACAATGGAGATGGTAGTCAAAATGTCTAGTACTAAGCCTGCACTGGACTAAAGTAGGAAACTATCAAATAGTGAGAGCCTGCAGCTGTAGCCCTGTGGCATCCGATCCTGTCAGATCTCGGAAGCTAAGCAGGGTTGGGCCTGGTTAGTACCTGGATGGGAGACTGCCTGGGAACACCAGGTGCTGTAGGCTTGGGAGAAGGACCTGGCAACCCCCTCCCAAAAATTAATCTGCTATTGAAAACCCTATGAACAGCAGAAAAGCACTGACAATAGTGTTTCCCCTGTTGTACAGAGGGTCGCTATGAGTCAGATACCGACTCAACAGCACCTAACAACAACAACAATCAAATAGTGAAAGGAACTCTTCACCAAGAAAATACAATAATAATTAACATATAAATAAATACTTAACAACATAGCTTTGAAATATATGAAGCAAAATATATGGAAGTGCAAGAAGTTAATAAAAATCACAATCATAGTGAACATTTTTAACATGCTTCTCAGAAACAAATGGATCAAATAGAAAAAGAAAAGTAACAAGGGAGGAGGGTAAAAAGGGGCGAATAAGAGCAAAGTACACAATACAATTGTGCGAAAATTCTGGCATGAAACCCATTGAATTGTATCCTAAGATTTTTTTTTTTTTTTTTTTTACAGTACTAGGGGTTGAACACAGGGCCTCGAGCTTGCATGCTTTCAAGTGCTGGACCACTGAGCTGCATGCCCAGCCCAGTTTTTTACTTTTTTGAGACAGTCTCACTAAATTACGCAGACTGACTCTGGTCTCAAACTTACGATCCTCCTGCCTCCGCCTCCCCAGCCACTGGGATTACAAGCATGTGCCACCACGCCTGGCTCCTAACTAAGATTTTTTAAGAAGGAAAGTAGCAGTTATTTCGAAGATTTAAACAACAAAATTAACAAGTTGGAAATTATAAACATTTACCAAAATTAGCCTCATATTATGTTACAAAGGAATTCTCACCAGCTTTTAAAGAAACAATATGTTTGTCATTCCTTTTTGGGGTATCTTCCTTTCTCTTATTGGTGGTTATCTGTTTTGTGAATTTTAAAAAATCATTTCCACCTTATACTTCTTACCTAAAATATGCTTCCAGCTGGCCATCATGGGAAATGCCAGTAATCCCAGCGACTCCAAAATGAATGATTTGGGAGGCTGAGGCAGGAGGACTGGGAGTTCAGGGTGAGAGAAAGTCTGCGCAACTTAGTGAGACTCTGTCTCAAAATAAAAAAGGAAAAAAGGGGCTGGGGTGCAGGTGAGTGACAGAGCATTTGCCTAGCATGCACAAGGCCCTGGGTTCAACCCCTCCCCAGTACTGAAAAATAATAGTTAAAAATAAAGAATGCTTTCTATTTCATTATTTTTTTTCTATTGACTTTTGACTTATTTTATTTTTACCTTGAATTGAGTGCTAAGTTCATCTATTTTGTCTTTCTCATCTTTTAATAAACTTAGCTAGGTAAAAAGTCTAAACTTTCCTCTGTTCACTTCTCCCAGGTTTTGTCATGATGGTATTTGTATAATTTCAGTTTCAATTTCCTCATTAAGGCAAAAGTTATTTGGGAGAGTGCTCTTAAATTTTCCTAGTATTTAGGAAGTTTTCCCTCCATTTTCTTTCTTCTTTTTTTTTTTTTTCTTCTCTCTCTGCTTTGTTTGGTTTTTGTTAATTACTAAGTGCATTTAGACCTTAGAATATGGTCTATATTGTCTCTACCTCTTGAAAAGTTTGAGATTATCTTTGTAGCTAGTGCATGGTTATGCTTTCTAAGTGTTCCATGGACATTTGAAATGAATGCATATTCTTCAAATATTTGGACAAATCAAGAAGGTAAATTGCTTCAGTTAAATCTATAATCCTTATTTTTTATCTGATTGACTTGTCAATTTTTGAAGAGCTGTGTTAAAGTGTCTCATTTTGTTCATGGTTTTGTACTTTTAATGGCTTTTTACATTTTATATTCCTGTGGTTTATCAATCTACATAAAAGTTTATGTCTGTCATTTCTGTATAGTGGATTGTATCATTTATCAATTTAAGTATTCCTCTTGGTCTCTTTAATGCTTTTTACTGTGAATTACACTTAATTTGTTATTAATTTTGCCACTTTGCTTTTTACTTGCCTGATAACATCTGCTTATTTTTAATTTCCCATATCATTTTATTTTAGGCATGTCTATTATAAGAGTTATATACTGGATTCATTTATTCTAATCAAAATATTAACTTTTAGCTGGGCACTGTAATGCATGCCTGTTATCCTAATGAATTGAGAGGCAAGATGATCAAACATTTGAGGGCCAAGGCAGCAACTTAGCAAGAACCTGCTGCAAAATTAAAAAGGGGTTGGGGTTGCAGGTCAGTGGTAAAGCACTTGCCTAGCATGTGTGAGGCCCTGCAATCCAACGCTACAGTACTGCAATAATAACAACAACAACAACAACAACTTTACCTTTTAAGAAGTCAGTTAAAGCTGGGTGTGGTGGCACATGCTTATAATCCCAGTGACTTGGGATGCACAGGCAAGAGGATGGCAAGTTCAAGGCCAGAGGCAGCCTGCATAACTTAGGGAGACCCTATCTGAAAACAAAAAAGTGAAAAGGCTGGGAGTGCAGCTCAGTGGTAGAGCATTTGCAAAGTGTGCACAAATGCACAAAGCCCTGGGTTCAGCCCCCTAGTACCACCAAAAAAAAAAAAAAAAGAAGAAGTCAATTGAAATCATTCACATTTATTATGACTACTAATATTTAATCTTGATACTGTGTCATTTTAAGAAGATTCTTCATTAGCATGCTTCATAGTTCATTCCTATTTTCTCTTCTGATTTATGCTGTTTTTGTCAAGTTCTATTTTTTCCTTTTCTGTTCCTTTAGTGGTGTGGAATTTCTGCTTTCCCTTAAAATTATAACAAGTAATTAATTAATGAATTTAGCCAAGTTTCAAGATATAAGATGCAAAATTGGTTATGTTTCTATAAACCAATGATGAACAATCCAAAAAGGAAACTAAGAAAATAGTTCCATATGCAATAGCTTCTAAAAGAATAAAATATGAAGGAATATATTTAACTAAGGAGGTGAAGGGCTTATAAACTGAAAACTATAAAACATTGCTGAAAGAAACTAAAGAAGACCTAAGTAGTCTAAGTGGAAAGGCATCCTATGTGGGTGGATTGTAAAACTTAATATTATTAAGATGGTAATATTCCCCAAGCAATCTACATATGCAATGCAATCTCTATCAAATTTCCATTGACCTTTATTGAAAAAATGGAAAAGGAGATTTGCAAATTTACATTGGATTGCAAGGGGCCCAGAATAACACTAATAATCTTGAAAAAGAACAAGGTAGAAGAGTCACATTTTCTAATTTCTACAAAGCTACAGTAGTTAAGACAATGTGGTTCTGGAATAGGGACGTATTGACCAATGGAATAGGATTGTAAATCTAGAAATAAATTCATACTTCTATGGCCAACTGATTTTTGGCAAGGGTGCCAAGATCATCATAAGGAGAGAACAAGGAGGATTGAACACTGAATAGCCACATATAAAATAATGAAATTGGACCCTATCATATACCATATATAAAATTCGTTGAAAATGAATTCGGATATAAATATCAGGGCTAAAACCATAACATTATTAGGAGAAAACATAAGGGTAGCTGCTCATTACTTTGGATTTGGCAATGGATTTTGGGATATGACATCAAAACCATAAGCCCCCCAAAATAGGCAAATTGGACTTTATCAAAATTGAAAATTCTGTGCATCAAAGGACATTATCAAGAAAGGCAGAATGGGAGAAAATACATCCACATCATGTATCATCAGGGCCTAGTACCTAGAATAAAAAGGACTCTAACAATGCAGCAACAAAAAGGCAAACTATCCAAGTAAAAATGTGAGCAAAAGAGTTGAATGGACTTTTCTCCAATGAGGCTATGCAAAAGGCCAAGAAACACATGAAAAGATATTTAACATCATTAGTCTGTAGGAAAACACAAATCAAAACTACAGTAAGATACTACTTTACACCCACTAGAATGGCTATAATTTTAAAAATTGAAAATGTATCTTGGTAGTGAGGCTGTGGAGAGATTAGAGCCTTCATACATTGCTAGTGGCATTATAAAATGTACAGCCAGAAGGGGAAGCAGCTGGACAGTTTCTCAAAACGTTAAAAAAAGAATTACCATATGACCCAGCCATTTTACCCCTAGGCACATACCCCAAAGAACTGAAAACAAGGACTTCAACAAATATACCATATATTCTCAAATCTAATCCATACCCTTTTAGCAGTTTTAAAGGCCTACGAGATCAGATGCAGATTAGAGCTGTCAAGCTCTCTCCTTGAATCCAGTCCACACATGATTCTGATGTGCATCTGATTTTCTGACCCTCTAAAACTATTGAAAGATTGTGGACTAAATTCAAGAATATATGGTATGTACACACTTATTCATAGCAGCCTATTTGCGGTAGCCAAAGATGGAAATAACCCTAATGTCCGCCAATGAATGAATAAACAAATTGCCCCATGCACATAGAGTGGAGTATTTTGTCACCATAAAGACAAATGAAGTACTGATATGGACTATAAACTTCAAAAATATTATCTTAAGTGAACATTATATCCATTTTGTACTAAGCAGAATGTGGGCAAACCTCAACAATATTATGCTAAGTGAAAGAAGCCAGACGTTAAAATCCACATATCATATGATTCCATTTGTATGAAAATATCCAGAGTAGGTAAATTCATAAAGGCACAGTGAAGATTGGTGGTTACTAGAGGTTGAGGGGACCACAGGAATGAGGAGAAACTGCCTAATGGTCTGGAGTTTTCTTTTTGCATGGTGAAAGTGTTCAGGAACCGCGAGAGGTGATATTGCACAATGCTGTCAATGTACCAACTGCCATTAATTGTTCACTTTAAAATGATTAATTTTATGTAAACCTCAATAAATTTTTAAACAATATAAAAGTATATTTAGGCTTAATATTGTCCTTACAATACAAATAATGTATCATTGTCTATAATTTCCTCCGTTAAGGAAGCTATGTCTTCTAGGTTAAATCATCTGGATTGTTGGTTGGGGGCCAGTCTTAATGTTACAGTCCTGTTCCTCTTCTCTTTTCAGAATCTCAATCCAGTAACATTAAATTCCACAGTTGCTTCATCAGCAACAGTTCTGGATGTTTCAGTTTGCTATTCTTTCTAGAATCCCTTCCTCTGGTTCATTTTTCATTCTTTAGGTTCTAGTTTTGAGGATTTTTCTAGAAAGGATTACTTAAAATAATGTTTCTTCTTCTTGGTGTTTTTACTTTTTGTGGTTGAATTTGATTCATTTGTCATTTCATTTTATTGTGGCTAGTGACTGAGTTTATTCTGATAATTTGATAGACCATGAGCTCATCATTGTAATAGGTTTCTGATCTATGGGATGTTCTCTTCCTCGAGGCCTGGCCTACAGTATTTGCTGTCTTTGGTGCTTTAAGATCCTTCCTCCCAGGGTTTGCAGGGACTTTTGCCCTCCCATGACCCAAGAGCAACCCCCAGACCCTTTGGATGGGTCCAGAACTCTTCTTTTCCTGGAACTGGGGCATGAAAACCATGATAGACACTTTGTCCTTCTGCACATACCAGAGCTCTTACAACTTGGCAATTTGGAAGCCTTTTTAATATTTTCATGAAGACTGACAGTAGAGAGCAAATTAGGTACATTGAATGGCCAATCTCTTGATTAGGGGAAGTCCGAAATAGGAAGCTGGAAGAGGCCTCTGACCTAGCATGGGAAAATGGTGGTTTCAGACTCCCAAGTCTTGGGCCTGAGTCTTGCTGGCTATGTGATGCTTCCACTCTCCAAGCTCCATCTTCCTTGTCTGAGTAACGGAGATAATAGACCCTTCTTTGCAGACCAGATATGATTAAATGGTGGGTATGTATGGAAATGTCAGATGCTGCTGCATGTGTTGGCACATGCCTGTAGTTCCAGTGACACAGGAGGCTCAGGCGGGAGGATTGTGAGTTCAAAGCTAGAGGCAGCAGGGGCTGGGATTTAGCTCAGTTGGTAGAGTGCTGCACTGCAGTCTCTGAGGTCCTGAGTTCAATTCCCAGCGCCGCAAAATGGGAGAAAGGCCCGGCAATCCACTCCCAAGGCAATCCCGAAGCACGCAGCCATTAGAAACCCTGTGAGGGTCACTATGAGTTGTATACCGACTCGACAGCACCTAACAACAACAACAACAACAAAGCTAGAGGCAGCCTGTGTGACTTGGCAGGACCCTGATTCAAAATTAAAAAAAAAAAAAAAAAAAGTTTAAAAGGAACTGAGAGTGCAGCTTAGTGGTAGAGTGTTTGCCCAGCATGTTAGGCTCCAGGTCCAACCCCTCAGTACTGGAAAAATAGAAAGAGAGGAGGAAGGAGGGAGGGAGGGAGGGAGGAAAGAAAGAAAGAAGAGAGAGAGACACAGGGGAAGAGAGAGAGGGGGAGAGAGAGAGAGAGAGAAGGAAGGAAGGAAGGAAGGAAGGAGAAAGAAATAAAGAGAGAAAGAGAGAAGGAAGGAAGGAGAAAGAAATAAAGAGAGAAAGAGAGAAGGAAGGAAGGAAGGAAAGAGAAAGAAAAGAAAAGAGAAAAGAAAAGTGCCATATGCCACAGCTGGCCCACAGTGGGAGCTCTGTAAGATCAGTAGCAGGACAGGTTGCTTTGTGTTCAGGTATTTCGAATTTGACTGCACTTGAAATAGGCATGCATGTGTTTGCATGCTTATTTTTAAGTGTGCTAATTGCTTCTGTAAATGAATTGTCATGCTTGTGTTATTTCAATATTTTGATATAGCATATGCTTACTTTTTCAAAAGGCTTCTGGTCGATGGAGCTGCTTCCAGTGGATTAAGGCTTTGGTTTTTGATAGAAAAGAATGGACCTGTGCAATCACTTGGCACCTGGGTGCTGGGGGACAGTCATGAACCATAGATACCTGATGGATTTATAGTCAGCTGAGAGGGACGGATATGAGAACACCTGGGTAAGGTTGGAATCTAGAACCTGGAGCATCTCCACAGTTTGTGGACTCACTCACTGCCTTGTGAGTACTCATATGCCAGGCACTGGGGCCAAGACAGATTTAACCCCTGCCCTCAAAGAGTCTGGGATCTGGGTGGAGAGAGACATAAGTAGAAGGTAAATAAAGGGTTAGAAAATAATTGCAGGTGATAATGAATACTATGAGGGTCTTACAGGAGGGAGTCTTGCAGGATGGATGGGGGTTTGTAAAGGCTTCCTGGAGAAGCCAGCTCTGAACTGAAAGGCAGGCAGGGGTGCAGCTTTCCAGGGTGATGTGATACCTGTGACTGATTCCACCTACAGATGCTCGGCCCCCTGGCCATGTTGGTGGTGAGGCCAAAGACAGACATTACCCCATGGGTGCAGGTTAGGAACAATCATGCCGGTGGTGCGCAAGTTAGGAATGTTGGTGAGGGAAGCTGCTGAGCCAGTGAGCTGCTGTTCACTTGTGCTGTGTCCTTGGGGAAGTCCCTTAATGTGTCTGGAACTCCAGCAAGGACATTGATGGCACTGATAGCCGACACTGAAAAGTGCTGACTGTGCACCAGGCACGGTCCTGAGCCATCTACGTGACTCACTCTTTCACTCTTTGCAGCCACCTTGCAGGTGCCCAGTGCCATTGCCCTCTTTTCACGCAGGAGGAACTGAGGCCAAGGGAGGGCAAATAATGCACCCGAAGTTGCACACAGGTGGTAAGCGGCAGAGGCAGGATTCAAACCCCAGCCATCCTGTGTAACCAGATGGATATTATCCATACCCCAGAGCTGTCCTGAAGACTCAGATTCGAGTTTACAGTGTCGGCTCTAGGGCCTGGCTTCCCTTCAGTGAATGGTCTTTGAGCTCATACTTTGTGCCCAGTTCTGACCTAAGCATTGGGGTACGGCAAGCAGAGCTCACAGTAAACACTGGTAACCCCAGAAGTCAGTTAACTTCAAGTTAGTTGAGTACTTCTGAGGAGAAATGCTGGGCAATCTCGGAGAGGATAGTGTAGTCTGACCTACTCTAGAGGGGCAGGGAGGACATCTAACCCCACCTGTTGGTGAGGGACCAGTAGCAATGAGGCAGATGGAGGGAGGTGTTCAGTGGGCGGGGCCGGGGAGGGCGGAACTGTGTATGTGAGGACTCTGGGAAAGAACAGTCACTGGCTAGGTGGGAGATAGGCCAGGCCATGTGAGGACTTAGCCATATTTGGTGCTGGGAGACTTACCCTAAAGGCAGTGGGAACCATTGGAGTGTTAAGTGGGTGACATGGTGAGATGATCCTCTTTATAGAGACCTCTCTGGCTATATGAAGGGAATACTCCAAACAAGAATGAAATAGAGGGACAAGAGAGGCCCAGGGGAGAGCAGCAGGAGGCCATTGTCATTGTCCAGGTGGGAGGTGGTGGCCTGAGCTAAGATAGTGGCAGTGGGGATGGAGAGTGACAGGCAGATTCTAAAGGTATTTTGGAGGACTTTCACCACATTCAAGAAGTGACGGCAAGCCCCAGAATTGTGGTTTTATTATCTGGATGAGGACGATGTCATTTTCTGCAATGGAGGACACAGGTGCAGGTTAGAGGAAGGGCACAGTGTTCACCCAGTGGGAACATGGAGTGGGCATTGAGGTGCCACTTGTGGAGCTCAGGTGAGTGGCCAAGCCTGGATGTATGAGTGTGGCACCAACGAGACCTGGACACAGACTGTTGAGGTCACCTGGGGAGAGCGTGTAGAACAGGAAGAAGGCGAAGAGAAAAGGTCTGCATTGTCATCTCTTCCGTGACTGCAGTGTGTCCATCTCTGGGATAATCCCATGACAGCCCTACAGAGGGAGCCAGTGAGCAGGTGGTGACTTGGGCTGGGAGAGGGGGCGGGCACAAGTTAGGCACCAATGTGGCCAGGGCTTTGCCCTCTCAGACCCCGTGGCATTGTTGGGAGGTTTACAGATGGTGCCGGAGGAGAAGGGCCAGAACACCAAGAGGACATCTAAGGACACCATGTGCTCCCAGCTCTTGTCATAGAGCTACATAGAGCTCCAGCCCCACACTCATCTAGTACAGTCAGTGAGGGCCTGCTTCCAAGACCCAGGCACTGTGTTGGATGCCAGTGAGCTAGCTGTTTAATATGCATGCTTGATTTACTGAGCAATACAAAATCTTACAAAACATTATTTCTTGGTTGAGGTTTTTTCCTAATATTCTGATCAAGGTTTACCTCCATATTCACCAATAACTTTGATGTCCCTCATTGGTTCTGGGATATTCTCAACCATCCTTTTTTCGGTTTTTCCTCTAGCCCATTCTCTCACTCCTCTTCATTGTGTTTTTTGTGGTACTTGGGGATTGGAACCATGGCCTCACACATACTTTGCAAGTACTCTACCACTGGGCTGCATCCCCAACCCATTTTTAATTTTTTATCTTGAGCCAAGGTCTTGCTAAGTTATGCAGGCTGTCGCTGGCCTCAAACCTGTGATCCTCTTGCCTCTGTCTCCCGAGTCTCTGGGATCACAGGCATGAGCCACCGTCCCCTACCCCACTCCCAGAATGCTGATTGAAAAAGATGTCCATTCACCTGTCCTGTATGCTTGCGACTTCTCTTCCGTATATTCTCTTTGGCTCTCTATGCTGAGTTCTGGGTAGTTTTTTCAGTAATTCATCTACGTGTTTTCTGCTGGATCTAATCTCCAGAGTATGGAAAAGAAAGACTAACTCCCTAGGCTAAGGTAACCATGATACGAAAACCCAATATGAGCAGTAGGAGACAGGAAAATTGAGGCCCATCTCACTTGCAAACCCAATGCAAAAATCCTAAGCAAAATATCAGCAAAAACCAATACCGCATAAAAAAAAATACCTCCTGACCAAGTTGGCTTTGTTCTAGGGGTGTCAAGTTGTTTCAAAATGAGAAAACCAAATTTCATTATCACATTAACTGAATCGAAGGAGAAGAGTCATTTGAACCTTTCAGTAGATACAGGGATAAAGAATTTGATCAAATTAAAAATCCCTGCATGATTAAAAAAAAATTCACTTTGGCAAATGAGGCATTCCCTCTGCCCACTAAAGAATTCCGGGAAGAACCTAAGGCACAAACGCAGGGCAGAAAGTACAAGCTCATTATGCTTTGCAATAAAATGCCGAGGCAGTTACACTAAGGGAAAAGGCAAGTGTCCACTCTCATTGTTTCTATTCAGCATTGTCCTGGAGGTTCCTGGTCAGCTCAGTGAGGCAGGAAAAAATAAACCAGTGAGGCCTGGAAGGAAGGTGTTGGGGATGACTCAAGTGTCTAGCTTATGCTCTGGCAGGAATATTTGTACCATTTTCCAAAATGAAAAAGACTGAACAAGGTTTTGTTTGGTCTGATCTTTGAGAAAACGTAAGAGAAAATTGTCCAGCTGCCTGGAAGGACCACTGGGCAGGAAGCTAGGATACTTCAGTTTCATTTCCAGCTCTTTTAACCTTGTTGTTAGGTCCTGTCAAGTAGGTATCCAACTCATAGCAACCCTGTGTACAACAGGTAAAACACTATTGTCAGTGCTTTTCTGCTGTTCATAGGGTTTTCAATGGCTGATTGATTTTTGAGAGTGGGTTGCCAAATCCTTCTCCTAAGCCTACAGCACCTGGCAGTCTCCCATCCAAGTACTAACCAAGCCCGACCCTGCTTAACTTCCGAGATCTGATGTGATCGGATGCCACAGGGCTACAGATGCAGGCCTTTTAACCTTTGATGGTCCATTTTCCTCCTTGGACCTCAGTCCTCATGTGTAAAATGAGTGGCTGAGGGAAAATGGATCTTGGGTGCGCAGTGGTAGATCTGATGGAAAACAGAGAGGAACAGGTAGGAGCCAGCTCCGCTTTCCAGGAGGGGAGGCTTTTTGCCTACAGTGCCTCCATGGGAGGGAGCACCCACTTGGGGACAGAGCAGGAATCTGCCTGAGTCAGGGGGCATCTAGACCCTCTGCCTGGCAGAAGGATTATCCCTTCTCTTTGCCAAGGGGTCGTTTTTGGTACTGTTGCTGCTGTATTGGTGCTGTGGAGTATGTCCAGCTATTTTAAAATACTGACCCTCGTTTTGATGTTTCAGACCTACACCAGCCAGAGTGAGAACAACGAAGACTATGAGATCCCCCCGATAACACCTCCCAACCTGCCTGAGCCGCCGCTCCTGCACCTGGGTGACCACGAAGCCAGCTACCACTCTCTGTGCCACGGCCTCTCGCCCAACGGGTTGCTGCCTGCCTACTCCTACCAGGCCATGGATCTCCCAGCCATCATGGTGTCCAACATGCTGGCCCAGGACAGCCACCTGCTATCAGGCCAGCTGCCTACGGTGAGTCCCTGTTCCCTGCCATGGTTCCTACAAGTCATGGTAGGGGAGGGTGTTGAGGGAAGCAGAGTGCCGGTGTTGTGATGAGGAGCCTCTGATCCCATCCAGGGTCTGGGGCCCATCAGTTGCTTGAGTGGGAGTCTGCAAAATATGGGGATGGTGCAGAGGGAAGCTGACCATCGCTTCTCCAGCTCTGCTTATAATACCTTCGGATTTGTTTTATTGTTTGCTAATAGTATATTCTCACTTTTACTTTTTAGTTTTTAACTTTATTGAAATATAATTCATGTGCTATATAATTCACCCACTTCAAGTGTGCAGTTCAGTAGCTTTTTGTATATCGATGGCATCATGTAATGATCTGCGCAGTCAATTTTAGAACATTTTCATGATTCCACAAAAGAAACTTGTACCTTTAGTCATCGCTCCCAACCCCCCACCCACAACCCTCAACCCTCAGTCCCAGGCAACCACTTATTACTTCCTGTCTCTGTCTATTTGCTTATTCTGAACATTTCATATAAGTGGAATCAGATCTTTTAAAAATTATATCTTGCTTGAGCACCTAGGGAAGAGGGTTATTACCAAGTTAAAGTTCATGGGGTATGTGAGAAGTTTAGCCAGTAAACAAAGGCATGGAAGGACCTTCCAGGCTGGGGAATACTGTGTAGGAAAGGTGGAGTCTGGAGTACTTATGCCATGCTTGGGAACAGCATGTGATCTCTTCCTTTTACTGAGCTAGAGAGTAAGGACCTGAGGCAAGGAGGGAAAGAGAACGTGAAAGAGCTCAACAGAGCCTAGATCATAAGGATCCTGAATCCCATGCTAAGGGGCTTTGGGGGTTTTTTTAGTATAAATGGCTGATTTGGGCCATCAAGACCTATAGACAATCAGTGGGCTTTTTTTTTTTTTTTCTTTTTTTGTACAATAGATAAAACTCCTTAAGGAAATTCTAGTACTTTCCTTCAACAACTGTGATTTGTATTTCTTTTTGCCTTTTTTCCTTCATGGTTCATATCATATACTACTCATGGCTCTCACATTCATTTTTCAAGTGACACGAGCTGATGCAAAAAGACTGAAATATCCAAGCGTGGATAAAGGGTTTCCGAGACAGTTCAATCCAGGAGCTCTGGCATTGCCACTAGGGCCATATTGTATCCCCATTTCCACACAGCAGGCCTGGTGGCTGCTGGCAGTCTTCATACTCCATGACATCCACAGCAGGTGGCTGTTTAGGGTCTTCCAGGGAGGACCAGGATTGAATATTGCTGGACCAATCCCCGTGTCCAAGAGGAAGCAGGCCCTGATTTGTCATTGTGGGTCATAAACATACCTGTGGAAGAGGAGGGTCCACCCCTTGACTTTCCTATCAGAGTCACATGGTGTTGGTAGGATTGTGTTTACTTCTGCCATAGCTGCTCAGAAGCCACAGCTCTATTTGTGGCCCAGAGCTAGCTGGGACCTGCAACCTTTGGGCAGGCCATTAATAGTCTCAGAATCTCCACTGTGTTTTATTTCCTACTGTTTACCCTTCTTTAATTGCCAACAAGTTTCATTGCTTAAAAACTCTGGTGTAAAGCTGAATGCCATGGCCTATGCCTATAATCCCAGTGATTCAGAAGGCTGAGGCAGGAGGATCATGAGTTCAAGGCCAGAGGCAGCCTGTGTGATTTAGTGAGACCCTATCTCAAGATAAAATATTAAAAAGGAGTGGGAGTTCAGCTGAGTGGTAGAGCAGATGCCTAATGTGCTCAAGGCCCTGGGTTTAGTGACCCAGTGTGGGGAGTGGGCTGGGATTTAGCTCAGTGGGTAGAGCGCTGCGCTGCAGTCTCTGAGGCCCTGAGTTCAATTCCCAGCACCGCAAAAATGGGGGAAGGACCTGGCAATCCACTCCCAAGGCAATCCTGAAGCACTCAGCCATTGAAAACCCTATGAGGGTCGCTATGAGTCAGATACCGACTCGACGGCACATAACAACAACAACAACAACACAATGGGGAGTGGGCTCTAAGTGTGCTCTGTATTTTTGTAAGCACTCACATTTTTGTTTTGGTTTGGTTT
Source organism: Pedetes capensis (assembly GCA_007922755.1). NCBI lineage: Eukaryota > Metazoa > Chordata > Mammalia > Rodentia > Pedetidae > Pedetes > Pedetes capensis. The sequence goes on along the minus strand of VMDO01001667.1, from coordinate 39,326 downwards.
TAAAGCTAGATAAAAAATAAAAGGAGAGAAGGGTAAGAGGGAAGAACTCAAGATCAACATTTTAGTGTTCAGTTCTCACTAAAGAGCACAATGAGAGGCAGGGGTAGTGGCACAGGCCTATAATCCTAGCACTTGGGGAGCTAAGGCAGCAGGATTGCAAGACATTGTGGGGTAGTGGTTAGTGTGTGGACATTAGAGTCCTAGGCACTCACATTAGATGCTGGCTCTACCTCTGGGGGTTTGGTTTCCTTGTCTTGGAATCATAACAGTCCTTCAAAACTAGTGAAGCGTGTCTGAGATAATGTATGTAAAGTCTTAGCAAATGTCTGGCAGAAGGTAAACAATCAAGGAATATTTGCCATTATTATTAGTAATAAAAGTGAATTCGGCTGCAACCAAATTACAAATTACAAAGTGAGTGATCTGTTGATCAAAAATTACCCCTATTGTTCGTCCTACAAATGCTTATGTTGCTCTGTACAAACCAGACTTGACAGTCACTTTCCAGATTTCTGTGTGACTAGTTCCTGTCTAAGATGCAGCTCTAATTCATATAGCCTTAATTCTCCTATTAGTCTGCCTTTGCTGGGGTTAACTGGATTTTATGTTTGCTTGTTATGTGATGGAAGGTAAGCCAAACACCATGCCCCAGAGCAGGGACCTGCAGTAACTGGGAAAACCAAATAAGAACATGGACATCCATGAGGGCTATTTGGTGAAGAGACAGTGGGGCCCTTAATGACAAAGTTGTCAGATTCATAGGGACTGCAGGGTGGACAAGTGTGTGGGGGTACCTGCTATACCAGCACTTAGGTGTCAAGCACCATATGGAGGGCTTTGCAATTTTTTTCTTGCATAAAGTTCCCACCTGCCAAGGGAGGCAGGTAGGTAATGCAGGAGGTATCAGCATCAGATGGAGGGGATAGAGGTTCCAGGGAGGCTGGTGAGTGCATATGCCTCTTGTGAGTGCTCTAACAAACTGCGACAAACTTGTGGCTTACAGCAGCAGAACACTGTTCTCTCATAGTTCCAAAGGGCCAAATTCAGTATCTGGACTGAAATCATGCTTCTTCTGGAGGCCATGGGGAGGTCCATCCTTGCCTCTTCTAGCTCCTGGTGGCTGCTGGCCTTCCCTGGCTTGTGGCCGTTTCCCTCTGATCTCTGTCTTGTGTTCACGTTGCCTTCTCTTCTAGCAGACGCTTGAGATGGCATTTAGGGCTGGCTGCAGATATTCCTGCCAAGATGTGCTGCCCTTGCCAGAAGCCCAAACCAATGGAGCCACCCAATCTTTGCTTTGAACCTCTAGAACTCGGAGCCAAAATAAACCTCTTTTTACTTCCTAAGTAGCCTGGGTCTGGTATTTTGTGATAGCAATACAAGACTGACTAATACAGCCAGTTTCTAAAGAGGCAGTAAGTGCTCTCCTAGGGTCAATGCCCGATGCTCTGTGTGCCTGAAAGTGACCCCCGACTCAGATGCAGGATGATCACTTCCTAGCTGGGGCACTGTCCTTTATGGCGGGAATATGGTAGAAGCAGCATGAAATTTCTAACAAATCCAAAGACACCGAGTCTAACAGAGCCTCCAGGGCATTCTTTATATCACTGACTAGGTCTTTAGGAGTGTTTGTGGAGGGTTTAGCTCAGGGTTAGCAGAGTGTACTGTGGTCATGTCATATAAGAGGTCATGGCCTGGCATAGAAGAGGTCCTGTAAGTACTTTATGATGCCAATTGCTCTTTTTTTCTCTTTTCTCTTTCCTTTTCTTTCTTTCTATCTTCTTTTTCTTTCCCTCTTCTCTTTTTCTTTCTTTCTTTCTTTCTTTCTTTCTTTCTTTTTTCTTTTTGCAGTGCTTAAAGGTTGAACACAGGACTTCACATGTGCTTTGCAAATGCTCCACCACTGATCTCCACCCCAGCCAGTTTCTTACTGTTTATTTTGAGATAGGATTTCACTAAGTTAAGCAGGCTACCTCTGGTCTTGAGCTTCTGAGCCTCTTGCCTCCGCCTTTCAAAGTTGCTGGGATTACAGGTGCACACCACTGGGCCAGCTGCCATCTAGTTCTTTAAGCAGCAAAATCAGAAGTCACACCCAGCTCCATCCCCTCCCCACGCCTCCCAGTTCTCCCAGGAGAGGAGGGATGGCTGAAGAACCACAGGTGGTACAGAGGATGCCCTAATGCCAGGTGCTGCAGAGATTACACAGATTGAGATGCACCAGATATGTCTTTGCTGAGGTGGATGAGGCCAAGGTATTTGGTGGCCATTGCAAAAATGCCAAGCCCCAATCCTGGAGGCCACTGATTCCTTCTGGTCCCCTACATGGCCACATAGTCTCTCAGGCATGTGTGGGGTCAGCTCCTCTCCTTTATGGCGATAGCTGCCAGCAGGAATCCTGTGTAGTATTGGAATCAAGCCCCTTTTACAAAATTAAATATGCTCAAGGCTTCTCCCTCGACTTCAGCATCTTAACTGATTAAACATTCATTTCCAAGACAAAAAGAGTCAATTTAGTATGAAGGATATATTTTGCCGGTTTAATTTAAAGCGCTGCACCTCTATCTGACCCCTATTTTCATAACTCAATAATTTTATCCTGTGTTGATTGTCTCATTTTCAGAGAGATATTGTATGTATAAATCAGTTTCTAAAATACCCAAAGAAACTCAGAGAGTGGAATTTATTAAATGGCTTCTGTGGAGTCTGAAATCATTTATTTTGGAGTTGTCCTTGGGAAATGTTGGAGGTTGCAGTCCCAGAATATCCAGGGGAGGGATGATCCTGGGAAGGTATGGAATTTGACGTACTTAGACAAGTTACCTGGGAGCCATCACCTTTTGGGAAACCGGAGGAGCCCCGCCCCCACCCAGGAAAGCCTGGGGCATGTGGAGGCTGGACCCACGGTGGGGAATGAACCCTGGCAGAGTTCCCCTACCCTTGCCATCAGATTCTGGGGATCTGGGAATCTGGAGCTTTCTCAGGCTGAGTGTTTGAGTCAACTGGAGCTGCATGGTCCAGGCTCAGGCTAACGCACAGAGCTGACAGACAGATATCATCCAAACATTGTCCTCTCGACTCTGAGGCTTGTTGGCTTTCTCTAGGACCTCAGACAAGTCAGTCTTCTCCTAGCCTTGGTTTCCCCATCTGTGAAACCAGGATGAGGATTCCAGCTCTGGTGAGATGGCATAACTGGGCATCGTGGCTTTGCCAACTTTGCCAGAATGAACATCTATATTGGTTTCAGGGGGCTGGGACTTGGCTCAGTTGGTAGAGCACTACACTGCAGTCTCTGAGGTCCTGAGTTTAATTCCCAGCACCGCAAAAATGGGAGAAGGGCCTGGCAATCCACTCCCAAGGCAATCCCGAAACAGTAAGCCATTGAAAACCCTATGAGGGTCACTATGAGTCGGATACCGACTCGATGGCACCTAACAACAACAACAATGGGTTTCAGGGTCACTCCACTTTCCACAGCCACCATCACACATGGCACTGGCCAGGGGCTCCAATCCTTTCACCTCAGATCAAAGCTGCTAGTACTGCGTTCTAGATCCTTTGTGTTCTAGACCCCCATCTCAGAGCATCTTGCAAGGACCAGTTCTTCTCCCAGCACACCCAAGGCTAGAGATGAGGCCCAGGAACTCCCACTCCAAGTGAAGGGCCATGGCAGGTTAGAATCCTGGGGTGGCTGTCAAGGACAGGGGCAGTACATTAGTTGCCGCTTGACCAGCTTGCTTTGGAGATGGTTCCCATGCAGGTGCTTCCAGCCTGGAACAGAGCCTGGAGCTTGGGTAAGGGCTGGCCTGTTGACTCTGGGGTCCTTAATGTATCTCTTAATACTCCTCCTGCTCTTCCTGCTCCATGCTATTCCCTTCCAGTCTCCCTTATTCCTTGTCCCTCCTCTGCCTTTCTCTCTTCCCTACCAGGAGGTTTGGTCCACCTCTGTTTGACCTGCATCTGTTGAGACAAGGGGGATCCCCTCCAAAGTCTGAGGTACAGGGACCAAAGACCCTCCAGCCTTTGGTCCTCCAGACTTCTGAGCCACAGAAGACTGTAGAGACACCCTAGTCCAGCTGATTTTTTATTCTTTTTTTTTTTTTTTTTTTTTTGTGGTACTAGGAGTTGAACCTAGGTCCTTGCACTTGCATGCTTTGCAAGTGCTGGACCACTGAGCTACACGCCCAGCCCTTTTTTTTTTTTTGCTTTTTGAGACAGGGTTTCACTAACTTATGCAGACTGCCTCTGGTCTAGAACTTGTGATCCTCCTGCCTCCGCTTCCGAGCTGCTGGGATTACAGGAGTGCACCACTGTGCCCAGCTTGAGTCTTTGTTATTCTTAATGCATAGATTTTTGTTTTGTTTTGTGGATTCATCAGCTTTTACTGTGTAACAAACCACCCCCATGCTTGTTACTGTTCTTGTTGATAGGTGCTGTTGAATTGACTCCAACTCCTACTGACCTTATGTACAACAGAACAAATCACTCCCTGATTCTGTGCCAGGCCCATGATCTTTTTTATTTTTAATCCCATTGTTGAAGCTACTGAGTCAATCCATCTAGTTGGTCTTCCTTTTTTTTTTTTTTTTTTTTTTTTTATTGACCTGCCACTCTCCCAAACATGATGTCCTTCTCTAGAGACTGGTCCTTCCTGACAACATGTCCATAAGACATAAGATGCAGTCTAGCCATCCTTGCTTCCAAAGAACTCTCTGGTTACACTTCTTCTAGGACAGATCTGTTGGTTCTTTTGGCAATCCATGGAATATTCAATATCCATCTCCAGCACCATAATTCAACAGAAAAAATTCTTTTCCTGTCTCCCTTATTCAATGTCCAGCTTTCACAACCACATGATGTGATTGAAAATATCTTGGCATGAGTCAGGCACACCTTTGTCTTCCATGAGACATCTTTACTTTTCAACACTTTAAAGTGGTCTTTTGCAACAGCTTTTCCTAGTGCAATGCGTCTTTTGATTTCTTGACTGCTGCTTCCATTGGATATTGATTGTAGAACTAAGTGAAGCAAAATCTTGGACAACCTCAATCTTTTCTCCATTTATCATGAAGTTGCTTACTGACCCAGTTGTAAGGATTTTTGTCTCCTTGATGTTGAGGCACAATCTATACTGAAGGCTGTGTTCTTTGATCTTCATCAGTAAATGTTTCAAATCCTCTTCAATTTCATCAAGCAGAGTTGTGTCATATGCAAAGAGTAGTTTGTTAATGAATCTTCCTTCAGTCCTGGTGCTGTGTTCTTCTTCATAAAGTCTAGCTTCTTGGATTATTGCTCAGCATAGAGATCGAAGAGGTATGGTGAAAGGATACAGCCCTGTTGCACACTTTTCTTAACTTTAAACCAGGAAGTGTTTCCTTGTTCTGTTTGAACAACTACCTTCAGGTCCATGTACAGATTCCTCATGAATACAGTTAAGTGTTCTGGTATTCCCATTCTTTGCAGTATTTTCCATAATTTGTTATGATCCACATAGTCAAATGCCTGTGCATAATCAATAAAACACAGGTAGACATCTTTCTGGTATTCTGTGCTTTTGACTAATATCTATTTGATATCAGTAATGATATCCCTGGCTCCATGCCCTCTTCTGAATTTGGCTTGATTTTCTGGCAGTTCCCTGTCAATATACTGTTAGAATCACTTTTGATTGATCTTTAGAAAAATTTTACTTGCATGTGATATTAATAATATCATTTGATAATTTCTACATCAAGTTGGATCCTCTCCCTTGAGAACAGGCACAAATACGGATCTCTTCCAGTCAGTTGGCCAGGTATCTGTTTTCCAGATCTCTTGATATATACAAGTGAGCCCCTCCAGAGCTGCATCTGTTTGTTGAAACATTTCAATTAGGATTCCATCAGTTCATGTAGCCTTGTGTTTCACCAGTCCCTTTGAGGCAGATTCCACTTCTTCCTTCAATACCATATGCAAACTCTTGAAATGGTTGGTCATCCACCAATTCTTCCTGGTATAATGACTGTGTTTTTGTGCCATCTTCTTTTGATGTTTCCTGCATGGTTTAATATTTTCCCTATGGAATCCTTTATTATTGCCACTCAAGGCTTGAATTTTTTATTCAATTCTTTAAGTTTGAGAAAAACAGAGCCTGTTGGTCCCTTTTGTTTTTTCTATCACCTGCTCTTTGCACATGTCATTATGATATTTGGATTTGCCTTCTTGAGCTACCCTTTGAAATCTTATGTTTAATTCTTTAACTTTGTCATGTCTTCCTTTTACTTTAGCTGCTCAACATTCAAGGACAAGTTTCAGAGTCTCTTGACATGTAATTTGGTCTTTTCTTTTTTTCCTATCTTTTTAATAACCTTTTACTTTCCTCATGAGTGATGTATTTGATGTCATGCTACAACTAGTCTGGTCTTCAATCATTAGAGTCTATCATATCAAATCTGTTATTGTGGTGGCATTTGAACTCAGGTGGGATATACTCAAGGTCACACCTTGGCTCTTGTATACTTGTTCTAATTTTCTTCAGTTTCACTTTGAACCTGTTTATGAGGAGTTGATGGTCTGATCCACAGTCAGCACCTGGTCTTGTTCTGACTTTTGATACTGAGATTTTCCATTGTCTTTTTCCACAAATGTAGTCAGTTTAGTTCTTGTATGTTCTATCTGGTGAATTCCATATGTGTAGATGCTGTTTATGTTGGTAAAAAAAAATGTATTTGCAATGAAAAGGTTGTTGATCTGACAAAATTCTGTCATATGTTCTCCAGCATCATTTCTGTCACCAAGGCCATATTTTCCAACTACTGAGCCTTCCTCTTTGTTTCCAACTTTTGCATTCCAGCCACGAGTAATTATCAGTACATCCTGATTGCATGTTTGATCTACTTCAGATTGTAGGAGCTGGTAAAAATGCTCCCTATCTTCACTTGTAGCCTTAGTGGTTGGTGCAAGAATTTGAGTGATGGTTATATTAACTGGCCTTCCTTGTAGGTGTATACATATTATTCTATCACTGACAGCTTTATACGTCAGGACAGATCTTGAGATATCTTTTTTGATGATGAGTTCAACCCCATTTCTCTTTAATCCATCATTCCCAGCATAGTAGACCATAGGATTATTTGATTCAAAATGGCCCATACCAGTCCATTTTAGCTCACTGATGCCTAGAATGTCGATGCTTATGCACTCTGTTTCCCTTTTTTGATGACTTTTCATTTTCCTAGATTCATACTATATACATTCCATGTTCAAATTATTAATGAATATTCACAGTTGTTCCTTCTCATTTTGAGTTGTGCCACACCAGCAAATGGAGGTCCCAGGGGCTTTACTCCATTCTCATCATTAAGTTTGACTCTTCTTTGAGGAGACCACTCTTCCCCAGTTGTCTTTTGAGTTCCTTCCAACCTGGGCGGCTCATTTTCTGGCACTATATCTGACAGTGTTTTTCAGCTATTCCTAGGGTTTTCAATGTCTAATTGTTTTGGGACTGGGTTAGCCATGTCTTTTTCCCTAGTCTCTCTTAGTCTGAAAGTTCCCCCAACACTTAGTGGCTTAACACAACACATTTTTATGGTTTCTTGTACTTCTGTAGGTTATCAAGGTGGTTCTTTTAATCCAGCCTATCTTGGGTTATTTCTAGGGTCAGGTGACAGCTTCCTTGGGAGCCTGTGGTCTAGGATGGTCTTATTCCCAATGCCATATTTGCCCCATGTTAACTGGGACACCAGTGGGGGTGACCTTGCTGTGGGTCTCATCATGGAGTGGCCTGGGCTTGTTCATGTGGTGATGGTCACAGGGTTCCCAAGAGCATCAAGAAAGCGTAGGCCCCAGAGTGCAGAAAGTTTTCAATCCTCTGCCAGCATCACATTTGCTACTGCCCCATTGGTCAAAGCCAGTCACATGGCCAACTCCAGAGTCAAGGAGTGGAGAAGCAGACCTGCCTCTGGAAGAGTCTCTATGCAGGGGAAGTGAGGAGGTAGAGCTGTGGCCACTTCTGTAATCTACCACACTCATGTTCTGCTTTCCTGTGTGTTTTTGTGGTCTCGACATTTAGTATTATCCAGTAGCTACAGGCACAGGGTCTGTGTTCAGGCTGACCTAAGTCCAAAACCCAGCTCCCCCACTTGTTACCCCCCAACCCCCTAAGCCTCAGTTTCTTCATTTTTACAATGGAAGTGAGATGACTTGCCTCATAGGAACTCAGGACATTTTAGTAGTCAGGTGTAGCTAAGTGGCACACAGTAGGCGTTCAATAAATGTAAGTACTGAGCCTATTAATTCAGTTTATTGAGTGGGTTTTGATGGCTTGAGCCTCATCTTAACTTGTCCAGCATGATCTACTGGGTGTAGGCTTTGCTCGAATGGCAGTCAGGCTGCTTATGGAGGTGGGCCCAAGAGATGGGGATTGGGAAAGCAGGTTGGAGGCCCAGGTGGCTGGAGATGAGTGGGGACAGCCAGAGAGTGGCAGGGGAGAGCAGCAGCAAAGTGACAGTTCCACTTCATGCCAAAAAAGCAAGGGCCTAAGATTCATCTCTTCTTGGCTTCATGACCAGGGGAAGGATCCATCATAGTAAAACACAGAGGTTGCCATGTTTTTGCCTAATTTCCCTGTGGGGGTGGGAGTGGGGGACTCATCTCCAAAATAGGCTTTGGGGAGTCCTAAGTGAGGGTATCCAGAGGCCCAGAGGTTTCTTTGTATGCGTCAGTATCTGGATAAAATCCCCTTCCTGTTTTTCAGAGGCAGTAAGCAAAAGAAATATGTCTTTTTACATTTTATAAAACTCAGAAAAATGGCTTTAAACAGCTTTTGCTCCCCTGCTATAATTATTTATTTTCAAACACTCCTGCAGGGGACTGCTCCGTTTTCTTATCCCGCACTCCTTTTGCTCATAAATGAACCATCACTTCAATAAATCATTATGAAAACAGAGACTAACATGGGCTCTGAAAGGTTGAAAGATTTATGTAACACATTTATGTTTCCCATTTTCTCATTCTGGTACTCCCCTGCAAAAGCTAAGCTAATAAAAGCTGCTATTAATATTTCTTGTTGCCTAGCAACCCCAGAGCGGGAGTAATAGCTTGGGCTAGAAAAATAGATGACCGATAAGGAAAAATTCAATTCTTTTATTATCTCAGGGGAAATGGCCTTTTACGGGAACATTATGATGTACGAGTGTGAAGTTGAACACAAAAGATTTTTTTTGTGTGTGTTTGTTTTTCTATTTTTAATGAACATTATTTTACTTCCACTAACTCTTTCAGGGCACTTTTGTTTTCTTTCACACACCCACCACCCCATCCCTCATGCTTAATTTAGCAGCTATAGTAGTTAAGAATCTGTCAGCAATTTTTTTAGCTTAAAAATGATTTCTGAAAAGGTTTACAACTCGGTCATAAAAATTCACTCCCTGTTAAAACTCAGGCCAGTGATAAGCCAACATGCAGGCGGGTTTTCCATGCACAGGATCACATTTGTCAAGAGATAAGATTCATGGTTTCTTCCCCTAGAAGAAAGGTCAGAAAGGAACAAAACAGGTTCTTTTCTGTGTCGAATTTCATTTAGAACCCAAGGATGCTGTCTTTTTTGAGAACTATTTGCTGTGAATTTTGGGATGTGTTCAAAGAGGATGGGACACAGATATTTATTGAGCACCTGCTGGGTACAGGCTTGGTATGGTTGCCTTCTGCCAGCAGCCTTCTGAGGTGTAGGTACCATTATTACTCCCATTTTTCGGATGCAGAAACCAAGGCTCAGATGGATTAAGAGATCAGCATGAAGTAGCATTGTGGGTCATGATGTTTCCCGTCTTTGTTCCTTAGCCCAAGATTTCTCAACCTTGACACCACTGACATGTTGGGCAGGATAACTCTTCGTTTTGGAGGTCTGTCCTGTGCATTGTCAAATGTCTAGGAGCATCCCTAGCCTTCACCCACTCTTCTTGGTCTCTACTAGCTCTCCCCTAGTCAAAAGCAAAAGCCAAATGTCTCTGGATGTTGCCAAATATCCCTTGGGGAACAAAATCACCTCTGATTGAGAGCTAAGGTGTACCATTTCCTGTTTGTCTTTTGTCTTCCTGGTGAAACTACTATTCCTGCTTTAGGACCCATTCAGATGTTGTCTTCCCTCTGAGTCTCTCAGGACCCCATGGGCTTATACTAGGAAAAGGCATGTGGGTCGCTTGTCTCAATCATACAGCTTAAGAGAGTGTTGAAAAATTCAGAAATCAAGATAAATAATATTTTAATGCAATAGTTTTAAAGATCAAAATCAACACAAAAGCCAGAATAAACAATATTTCAAAAATTTACACAAAGAGCCAGGTGTAGTGGTGCACGCTTGTAATCCCAGCAACTTGGGAGGCTGAGGCAGGATGATCCCTAGTTTGAGGACAGATGTAGTCTGTGCAGCTCAGCAAGACCCTGTTTTAAAACAAAAATAAAAAAGGGGCTGAGGGTGCAGCTCAGTGGTAGAGCACTTGCCTCACAGTGTGAGGCCCTAAGCTCAACTCCCCAGTACTAAAGGGAAAAAAAGGGGGGGGATTTATATAAAGGTGGACACAGTCTAAGTGCCTGGAAGTACTCAGTGATCTGTTTCCATGCTCATCTGCACTGCCAGCCTAGGACAGTCTGAAGGCTGGGCCTGTGCTTTGCACCTTCTCTGGCACCAGCTCCTAGCCAGGAGCCCAGCTAGCAGATAGCCTTCCATGTCTGGTTCCGGTTGAATGGGAGAAAAGAATGACTTGTCCAAGGTCACATGGCTAGAAAAAGGGCAGAGCCAGAACTTGAACCCAGGCTTCTGATCCTAAGCCCAGTGCTCTAGCACACTTTACACTGTGTATGGGGTGAACCTTCATTGATTGCAGGGAGGTACCGAGGCCATGGACAACTTAAAAGCGCCCTGGGGTACTCCTACTCTGAGGCTGGGCCAGGGAACAGCAGCCTTCATTTCAGCTCTGTGTCAGCTTGGCTTTCCCTATGGCTGTCTTTTTTCAATCTCATGACATCCATGCCAGGCCAGAGCTGGTCTGGGCTGCTCACCAGTAGGACCAGCCCTCAAGACACTGAGCCTGCATATGCCTTGTCTTGGCCTTCGGAGAGCACTGAGCACTTTGGCCCTGTATCCTCTTGGGAACTTTGCCTAAGTGAATGGACGAGCTTTCTAAAATGTAGTCTGCTAACATTTATTTACCACTTACTCTGTGCCTGGCCCCCACATAAGCCCTTTATATTTGTTATCTCTAATCCTTAACCCTGGGGAGGAGGTGCTATTTTTGTTGCCATTTTACAGATGAGAAAACAGAAGCACAGAGAGGTAAACCACTTGGCTGCCCAACTATCAAAATGTGGTGTTAGGGTTTGAACCCAGTCAAGCTAACTCTGGCGTGGTCTCCATGTCAAAGGTATATAGCTTCGTAATGAGTGGGTGAATGAATGAGCAAGGGAGTGAGTGAGGCAGGATTGAGCCCCACTTTGAGTGCAGCTCTGACCTGAGCCATTCACATCCATAAGGAACCACTACATGATGTGTGAGGTGCTCAGAGCTTCAAACAGAAGTTCTGGGGAGTGAGGCAAGCAGGGACAGGGAGGGCTTCCTGCAGGTGGGGGCCAGAGGATAGATGAAAAAGCCAAAGAGGGGGAAACTTTACCTTGCATCGACCTCTCTGTTCAGCCCTAATCTCCACTCCTCTTCCTAGGATTGGTGATTTTTTTTTCTTTTTCCTTTTCTTCTCTCTCTTTTTTTTTCTTTTTCTTTTTCCTTTCCTTTCTTTTTCTTTTCTTTTCCTTTCCTTTCTTTTCTTCTCTTTTTTTTAGTATTTTTTGAGACAGGAACTCACTGTGTAGCCCAGGCTGGTCTGGAACTCACCATGTAGATCAACCTGGCCTTGAATTCACACCGATCTTGTTTCAGCCTCCCAAGTGCTGGGATTACAGGCATGCCCCACCATGCCTGGCAGCTTGTGATGTTTTATGGTCGCTTAGCTGCCCTCTGGAACCCAGCCTCTCCACCCCCTACCAGGCTGCTAATCGGAGCCGTGACCCCCAGCCTCTGAGAGTGCAAGGGCCAGGTGTTTGACTTCCTTTCCAGGCAGGATGCCAAGCTCTGCAGCAGACCTGCTCCCGAGTCACAGGGGAAAATTCAGGGAAAATCACAATGACATTTGTCAGCTGCGGCTTCGATATTACTCGGTATAATGGCTCTTTCCTCCGAGTGCATATTCAGTACCATGTTTGGGAAAATGAGCTTTTAATGTACCATCGGCATAGCTGAGAAGCCATCACTGGCTCTGCGGAATGTCTAGAGCACATAAAACTTGAGATTTATGGCAGTCGTTTTCCCTCTGCTCCGGCTGGATAATAAAAAGTCTGTCTCGCGAGATCTTTCTCTCATCTTGTGGCTTTGTCCATTTAGAACTCAGTGGAGTCCTTATATAAGACAGCAAGACAAATAAAACTCATCTAAATATTAAAGCTCCAGGAGAGAGCAGGATGCACTGTGGAGGATTTGAGGCTGTGGGCATTTCGGGAGACATTTCCTGTTGGAGATTTTGGTACATCAGCAGGCTGGTAGCTGTGGCAGGGCCATGATGGTGGCAATCAGGTGCCCAAGTGATAGCACTTCACAGGGAGCGTGGAGCCCTGGGTGATCTTGGGCAAGTCACTGTCTCTCTCTCTCCAAGCCTTGAGTAAGATGGAGCTAAGGTTGTCTTCTCCATGGGGTGACTGAGAATCCAATGTGCTAACGAGTGTTCCTGATGCCTGGCATCCAGGCTGGGATGTAGCAGGGGTCTGAAGAGGATCTGCTGACTGTTTAAATGGTTGAGTGAATGAATGGTATGTGCAAACACTTCCCAGACCAGGGCACAGCCCACATCATCACTGGAGAATAAGTCAGATGGTGAGCCGGTCGCTTGTCCTGATGGTGAAGCCCACGTTGTCTTCTCTAATGCCCCTGTCTACTGCAGAATGGAGATAGAATGGTCCTCAGTTTTTAAATGTGCACCTGAGATTCCAAGAGGCAGGTGGCTCATCCAAAGACCGATCGCCGGGAAGTGGTGCAGGCAGGATGGGGACCTTATTCTCTTGACCCCAAGTGTCTTGTGTCCTCAACAGCATCCCTCACCCCAGGCCTCTGAACCCGGGTTGGGACTCTCGCCCCCATCTCCCCATCCTATGTGAGGATGGCCGACATGCCCAGCTGACACGGAGTTAGGCTGGCCCTGGTAGCTTTCTCCACACACCTTGTAGCCAGGGAAAAGGAAAAGAATGTTGGGGTGAGCGGTGGGAGCCTGTCACTGCAGGTGGAGCTGCGGGACTGGGACCCTGGGGCCCTGGGGAATTGCTCTCCCTGTCACCGCAGGAAGTGACCACAAGGCCAGGAGTCAGGGAGCCTCAGTCTACTTCCTGTCTCTGCTGCCACTAATGGATTGAGTGAAGCAAGTCATTTTCCTGCTGCCTCCCTTTCTTCATATGCCCAGGGGACAAAGCCCACGTGCCCTCAGGGAGTTGTGGAGAAGCTGGAGGGAGTGTTCCAGAGGCTATTGTCCCTGGGGTGTGAATCCTAGCCAAGGGTTGAGAGAGCCTCATGGGCTAGGAGGGAAAGCTCTGGGTTCAGACTGTGTCAGGTGCAAGTGTAACAAGCTGTGTGAGCTCAGCCAATCCACTTAAGCCATCTGGGCCAGTTTCCTCATGGGGTTGTTATGAGATATTCTAGATAATATCCAGATTTGGGCTGAAGGAGGTCTGCCTGGTCCCCTTGGGAGCTCTGGAGCTCGAAATAGACCACAGTGTTGCTGACATCTGCTCCCTGCTGTGAGGTGTGTTAGTCATTGGTGACAGGAATGGGTGAGCTCCTGAGTAATGCCAGGGCAGAGGGCCCCCTTTGGTGGGAGTGGGTCTGGGAAAGAGGACAGCGTGAGCCTTTGGCAACCAGCACTGCCAGGGCAAACCTGGGTGGGCGCCAGCAGCATCCATAACTGCACAGATTCACACTGGTGGTCCTCAGGCTGTGCCCTGCGCATCACCAGGGAACTTCCTAGGGATGCAGATTCTCAGGCCCTCCCAGACCTGGTGTCTCAGAGACACAGGGCTGGGCCCAGCAGTTCTTTTAACTGGCTCTCAGGGGGGTGAGAAATCTTCTCAGAACCACTGGGCTGATCATCCTAGGTCACTTCTGAGTTCTCTGTTGGCCTTTGGCAACATGGAACTGTCACTTGTGTTTCTGTTTGCCATGGGAATTTTGCCATATCTATGATGGATACGGAGTTTTCCCTTCAGAGAAACCAGCAGAGACACACCTCTGCCTGTGGCTCCTGATTCTTCCCAGTCCCTCTTGTCCCTGCAAGCTCAGGCCTTGAAGCCCATGAGGACAGTCCCCAGCTTGCAGTCAGGAAGACTTCGGGTCTCCTTAAATTATAGACCACCTCCTCCTGGGGAGGCTGCAGGGCACCTGCATACAGGGGCCCCAGCAGAGTCAGAAATGCAGCTCAACAGGGGAAACCCCTGGGCAGTGGCATCCCCAGAGCCTCGGCATGGACAGGAGGCCAAGTGCCACCGACTGCTGGTGGGCGACTGCGTGTGACTATTCAAGTAAGGGGAGATCCTAAGGGATAGAGTATGGGCCCTTGGACCAAAAAGACTCAGGCTAGACACCTACAGGCCTGGCAGCAGCTGGACCAGAAGAATCTGGCTCTGGTCAAAAGCACAGAGATAGAAATTGTGGGGCCCTTGCCAAGATTCTGGGTCCAAGAGTCAGCTTGAGATCATCACTTATCCCATCCCACAGGACTCCTCTTTTCCCTTAGGAACCCCAGACCTCAGGCCCCTGTGCCTGTGCACACAAGACTCCACTTACTCAGAGCCTGTGACCTTGATACCTTTCTACATCAGAGTGATGCTGATCACACTGAACTCAAGCTCTGGCTTCTCACGTTGTTGTTGTTAGATGCCATCGAGTCGGTATCCAACTCATAGTGACCCTATGTCAGGCGAAATACTATTGCCAGTGTTTCTCTGGCGTTCGTAGGGTTTTCAATGGCGGATTGATTTTTTGGGAGTGGGTTGCCAGGCCCATCTCCCAAGCCTATAGCACCTGGTGTTGCCAGGCGGTCTCCCATCCAAGTACTAACCAGGCCCAACCCTGCTTAGCTTCCAAGATCTGACGGGATCTGATGCCACAAGGCTATGGCTGCAGGCATGGCTTCCTCTAACCCCCTGCAAAACAGTTCCCAGGCGTGGTAGGTGCCAGGCTCACTTTGCACATGGTAGGAGGCCTGCCGTAAGTGAGCAATGACCAGCCAGTGATACCAGGGACAAAATTCTCCTCTGGGAACAGGGGTTGGGCCTCTTCTGTGGCTCCTTAAGCCAGACACTCCCACTGCACCTCGCTGCCCACTGCCCTGTGGTGAGGGGCTGCCATGTTGCCAGAATCCCTGGCTTTGGACTCAGAGAGACCTGGGTTTCGATTTAAGTTTCTCTAGCTGTTTGCTGTGTTAAGCGAGTGGCCCACACCCTTGAATGGCAGTATGCTCAGGTATAAAATGGATATGTTCATAATACTTACCCCATGGGGTTGTTTTGAAAATTAAATGCTGTAATGCTTAGGACGTGGCCATAGCAGTGCTGTCGTCCGTCTCTATGCACTTTCTGGGTGAGGTGCCTCGCTTTTCCTTCCTTTGCTGACCCACAGTGGAGGACTCTATTTCCTTTCCAGTTCCCCCAAGAAATCCACCTGCCCAAGTACTGGTGAACAAAGTTGCAGGGTACCCCGCCCCCGATAGTCTACACATTCCTGTGCTCTCACACCCCTTTGTAGCTGCACAGTCACTGTGAGAGTCTCTCACCCTTGGCCCCTGGCGTGTTCAGTGTCAGGCTTCTCCTGGGCCTGTCTCCCACGTTCAGTTAGTAGCCTCAGCATCTCCCACAGACCTAAGATGCGGACTTACCTCAGTGTTCCGAGAGCAGAGGATTCTTCATTAACAGACCTGCCTGCCCTAGAAGTTGGTCTAAGGATGCTTGCATCTCATTTGAGCATCCTTGGGGTCTACCCCTGATCCCAAGCAGGTGGTCAGGATATTTTTATCAGACACATTCACTTTTCACCCCAAGAAGAACTCAGAGTGTGTTAGTTCAAGTCTGCCGAGCAGCAGGCAGCAAATAGGTTCAGGCATGCAAGAGATCTGTTGAGGTGGGGAGAGAGAGAAGCAGAAATTGGGGATATTTTACACCAAAATGCAGATCTGACACCCGATAAAGGAAAGAAGGGAAGGAGGGAGAAAGCAAGGAAGGAAGACAGAGGAGGACAAAGGATAGGAGGGTTTTCTTCTCTGTTGTATTATTTGATCTGTTTTTTCTCATGTCCTCAGCAAAACTTTTTAAATTACTTTGGCTTCATAGTATGTTTTAATGTCTGGCAATACAGCTTTTCCACAGTTCTTACTCTAAAATGATTTCCTGCACAGCTCACCTATTTCTTCTTCCATATGAATTTTTAAGTCACTTTTACAAATCTATTGGAATTGCATTGTATCAACAAATTAAGATGAGGAGAGTTTATATCATTGTGTTAATCAGTGGTACCATTCAGAAACACACTGAATTCCCACTTATTTCAAGAATTTTTGCTTCCCCTTATAGTTTTATGTTTGTACGTATACATATAGGTGGGTCCAACATATTTCCTGATTGGTTATTTTGTTTTACAATACTGAGGCTCAAACTCAGGGCTTCCGCACATGCTAGGCAGTGCTCTACCACTGAGCTACATCCCAAGCCCTCTTGTGAACTTTGTTGGTGTTGTTGTTGGCTGCCATCGAGTCGGTATGCGACTCATAGAGACCCTCATAGGGTTTTCAATGGCTGACTGTTTCGGGATTGCCTTGGGAGTGGATTGCCAGGCCCTTCTCCCATTTTTGCGGTGCTGGGAATTGAGCTCAGAACCTCAGAGACTGTAGCGCAGCGCTCTACCAACTGAGCTAAATCCCAGCCCCTTGTGAACTTTATTCAGGGCAATTTTATGTGTTGTGTGGCTATTGTAGTTAGAACATTTCCATTATATCTTGTAACCTTTGCATTGGTAATAGGAAATCAGTGTAGTAGGGGAAGTAAAATGCAGACATCTGTTTTTTCCTTTCTTCCTTCTTTCCTACCTTCCTTCCTTCCTTTTTTCTTTCCTTTCTTTCTTTTTTCCTTTCTTTTTTCTTTCTCCTTCCTTCCTTTTTCTTTCTTTCTTTCTTTTCTTTTCTTTTCCCTCCCTTCCTCTCTTCCTCTCTCCCTTCCTTCATCCCTCCCTTCCTTCCTTCCTTCCTCCCTCCCTCCTTCCCTCCCTGCCTCCCTCCCTTACTTCCTTCCTTTCTTCCTTCCTTTCTCTTTCTTTCTTTATAAAGAAAATATTTTCCAATGGCTGAAACTTATTTCTTTTTGTTTTATTGCATGAACTTTCACTTAATAGTGGTGATATCATGACAAGTGGTCTTGGTTTCCTTTAGCTTAATGCTAGTGTGATTCACACTTGGCATGAAGTCATTTTCTTCAGCAGATCTTTATTTTTATTTTATTTTTATTTTTTGTTTATGAAGTATAGTTAAAATTTATTTAAAAAACGATTTTAATATAGGTTTAAGCATGCAGAGAGCAGTGGAGAAAGACAGAATTTTAAGGTAAAGACAATAGTGTTCACCTATGGGTCATATGTGGGCTTCTAAAGAGAGAGTCACCTTTAGCATATTTTTTAAAAATTCTTAAGCTTTCATCTTACTCATAGTTTTTATGGAGTTTTATCAAATGCCTATTCATTATGCAGGGCTGGGATTTAGCTCAGTTGGTAGAGCACTGCTCTTCAGTCTCTGAGGTCCTGAGTTCGATTCCCAGCACCACAAAAATGGGAGAAGGATGTGGCAACCCACTCCCGAGGCAATCCCAAAACAATCAGCCATTGAAAACCCTACAAGGGTCACTATGAGTCGGGCATGACTCTACGGCACCTAACAACAACAACAACGTTCATTATGCACTAAGATGATCATACAATTTTTCTTCCAGTTTATTGAAGTGATGAGCTTCTTAATAGATTCCCAATATTAATATGGTCTATGTGGTTATAGTGTACATAGATATGGACATATGTAAATATACATATATACAAACAAGCATGCATTTTTTAATATGAAGCAGGAGTTAACATACTATCTTACTCAGATTTTCCTTCTTTTTTTTTTATAATAAAGTGGATCTTTGCCTTTTGGCTTTTTTCAGTACTTGGTGGTTGAGCCCAGGGCATCACACATTACTGTGCAAGTCCTTGACCACTGAGCTGCACCCCCAGCCCTCAGCCCTTTTGTTTTTCTGTTTTTTTGACTTTTTCTTTTCTTTTCTTTCTTTCTTTTTGAGACAAAGTCTCGCTAAGATGTGTAGGCTTCCTCTGTCCTCAAAAGTGCGGTCCTCCTGCCTCTGCCTCCTAAGTCACTGGGATTATAAGGTGTATGCCACGGTGCCTGTGGGCTTTCTTTTTGCAGCTTTCTCTCACTTCTGTATTGAGGTTATGCCATCTTCATAAAGCGAATAGTGTATTACACTGATATCAGTACAATTATTACGGTTGATTGTAGATAGTATTATCACTTTTGTAGCCTTTGTGCCTATAATAATACCCCATTCATATTCCTAAAGTTGTATATTTGTGATTTTCCTTTTCTTGCTCATTTCTACCAGAGAGCTGGCCATGTTATTAGTTTATCTACTTTGTGTTATTCAGAGAATTAATTTTATTCAGAAAATTAATCATCAGAGTTATATTTCAATTCTATCACTTTTCTCTCCCTTAATTTACTCATTTCCCATTTTATGTTTATTAATCTCATCCTCTTCCTTTCTGTATCTGTTTAAATTTTTCATTTTTGATTCTTTCATTTTCTTTTATTGTTTATTGTTTAATAATAAAAAGCCTATGGTGGTACATATTTTTTCTGAATATGCCTTTGGCTGTATTCTATAAATTTTGGGGTGAAATATTCTGATGTCTTTTTCTTCTTTCTTCCCAAGACATAACTTTGTGGATTTTATAAAAATGTCATGTGTTCATCGTAAAGAAAAAAAATAAACACATACAAATACAAAGAAATGAAATTCATTAAAATTGTACTACTCATAAATAAACATTATTAACCTAGCAATTTTCTAAATATCTTCATGCATTAGATGCATAAAGGAGAACATAATATGGTGTCTTTTCCTGTACTCTCTTGTCCATTCTCTCAGAGCTGTTCTACAGCTTGCTGATTTTCTGCAATGGTACCTAATGGATACATTCCATGATTACAAGGCCCATGATTACAAGTTGTGCCCTTCTTTTTAGTGGCTGTGTAGCATTCCATTGTATGAATGTTCCAGCATGAACTTGACCTTCTGTTGCTGCACATTTGTGTTATTTCTGATTTTTCATGATTATAATCTCTCTTGGGATGGGTTCCTTAGGAGATGTGATCATGACATTGGAGGATGGGTCTCAGGAGAGCAGCTGAGAGCAGGTGAAGAAGGTACCCTCGGCTGCAGTCAAACCTCACCTGACCCACAGGGTGCTCTGGAGCATGGGTAGCACCATGGCCTCCATCCCATCTTAGGCAAAGGGGTCGGCCTTTCCTACCCCGATGTCAGACAGTTGTTGGCCACACACTGGAGGCTGGAGTAGCCTCCTTGGGTCAGTGGTGCCTGTCAACTGAGTGATGTTCTCTGCAGAAAGGGACAGCTGTGAGCCCTTACAAACCAGCCCTGCCAACAGCTGGGGATGGGGCACTGGCCCAGGAAGGGGGACTGGGAGGGACCCCAAGAGCTTCTACAATGTCAGTGCTTCCTCACTGAAACAGTTTTGTCCCCAGGAGATATTTGGCAATGTCTAGAAACAGTCATTGATGATGATAATTGGAGTTGGTCAGAGGCCAAGGGTGATGAAGGGTAAACATCCCACAATGTGCAGGATAGTCTCACAGGAAAATTATCTGGCCCCACATACTATTAGTACCAAGGTTGAGAAAAGTTTGAGAACAACAACAAAAATCTCAAAAAAAAAAAAATATATATATATGAATTTGTCTTTTTTGGAGGGAGGTAGATATTGAACCCATGACCTCGCACACACTGGGGAAGTTCTCTGCTACTGAGGTACATCCCCGGCCCAATTTCCCTCTTCATAGTTGTGTGTATCTGTGTCTATATCTGTAGATAAAGATGCAGATATGGATCTCCTTTGGAGCTTCAGAACTCCTTTAAGTAGTTGTGTGACTTCTCTCTTCCCAAACTCTGCCTTCCCTCTCTTGGCTTCTGCTCCCATCCCTCCAGAGAAACTGCCCTTGCTATGGTTTTTAATGACAGCGTGTTGCTAATTTCTGTGGTCAGTTCTTAGCCTTCATCCCATTTGCCCGAAGTCAACCTTTGACACATGTAACTACTTTATTGCCCTGGTTCAAGCTTCCTTTGTTGGAGTCCAGGACATGCGCGCTCCTGGTTTCCTCTGCTCCTTCCCTCTTAATCTGATGGGTTCATTCTCAGTGCTGAAGGGCCCCAGGGCTCAGCCCCTGGCTTCTTTCTTCCCTGCACTCCAGCACTCATGGTCCCGTCTGGGTGTGTGGCGCTGCATACCCTATATGTGCTGATAACTTGCAGCCTTGCCTGTCTCTGGGGATGTGCAAAAACTTCTCCACCAGCCAGGGACATCCCTCCCTACCCCCTGCTCCTCTGCCAGGCCCCCTCCCTCACCAAGTGAATACACATTGGCCCCTTCCCTCAGTGGCTGGTCAGGGTGATCTTTGTTGCAGGGAGGGAGCTCTGGGTAAGGCCTTGGTTCTGTGCCCTTCAGTGCCTTCACATCTCTCAGAGCAAAAGCCACATCCTTAGCCCATCTCCAAGACCCTGCCAACCTGCACCCTTCACCTGCCCACTGGATACGTGGCCTGGCCCCTTCTGGCCTCCCCCCTGTGCCATGAAAGTGCCAGGCTTGTGCCTGACCTCAGGCTCTGCACTTCCCTTCCTTCTGCCAGACCCTCCTCTTCTGGCATATGCATGGAAGGTCCCCACACCTCTGTGAGTCTTAGAAGACAGCTCAGATGTCACTATCTGTACAAGGTCTTTCTGGCCACCCTCTCTAAAATCGCCTTCCACCAATTCCCTGCTCTATTTTCCTCCTTGGTGTTTACCCTCATTGAAAATTGTTGTTGTTGCTGGGTGCCATCGAGTTGTGTCCAACTGATAGTTACCCTCATAGGATTTCCAATGGCCAATTGTTTCAGGATTGCCTCAGGAGTGGATTGCTACATCCTTCTCCCACTTTTGGGGGTGCTGGGAATCGAACCCGGGACCTCAGAGACTGTAGAGCGGTGCTCTACCAACAGAGGTAAATCCCAGCCCCCCATCTAAAACAGGATGCGTTCTTAGTGGGCCTTGTATCCCCGTCGTGGGAACAGAGACATCCTGAGAGCAGGAACATGGTCCATCTTGTTCACAGTGTCTGGTACAGAGTTGGTCCTCATAACTATTTTTAGTAAATTTGAAGGGATGGCGGGCTACGAGGCATGTGCATTTTGGAGTGAGCTGCCGGGTCATTTAGATCAGGATGCCTCATGGTGACAAGCAGGATAGCTGTAGTGCATGAAGGTAAATTGCTTCTTACTATGCCAGGTGCTGTGCTAGGTGCCCCTGTGCACAATTTAATTTTCACACAACCGTTCGAGCCAGGACCTTGTATTACTTCATTGTATGCAGAAGGCAACTGAGGCTTGTGGAGCTGTGTGGGGAGTCTTGGGGAAATCTTCCCACAGGGCCTGTCTGAACAGTGTTGCTGCTCTAGTCTCTCCACACCAACCAGCAGGTGGGCACGTTGGTTACACCCTCACTAATGGTGCCCCACCAGGTCACTACTGGATTTTGCAGATTGTTTTTTTTTTTAAATGAATTTGATGATTGAAAATATTATTTTTGTCCCCACCTCCACATTTCTGGATCCCAAGAGGAATGAGTTGTAGCCCCACCTGACCCCAGGACAGAGCCTCTATCGTCAGTGGAGGCTCAGCCAGCAGGTGGAGCTCAAGTCCATCTCCATCCAGGTGACTTCGGCAGCCCTCAGAGCCTTGACTTTCTCTTCTGTACAATGGGACTCATTATAGCACCTTCTGCTGAAGAAGAATGTGGAGATAATGAGGAGCTGATTGTGGAGGCCTCAAAGCTGCTCGTGGGCTGGGAGGCTCTAAAGCACAGTATGGGAGAGGGCGTACATGGCCATGAGGGGTGGAAACTCTGATTTTGAAGGGCAGAGCCAGCCTGGATTATAAAATGGCCTTTTGCTTTGCATGGCACATGTGATCCAGTAACCTTTGGCCACTACCCATGGAGACAGGGAGCAGGGAATGCCTGGCTTCCTTCTCTTTATGGATGTTGTCCCACATGTCATACCTCCAGACCCCCTTAATTGATTAATTTGTGGCAGATTAGGCAGCAAGAACCACCCTAGAACGCCAAGTCTTGTCTATGCCTGGGATCTGCTGTGTGACCTCAGGAACAGTTCTTACCCTCTCTGGGCCTCCCTCTTCTGTAAAATGAAGCCACTGAGCCTCATCCCTGGCCCAGCCAGCCTGACAATCTCCCTGCCTCTCCTGAAGCAAGATTTCAGGAGCTTTGCCTGCTGCCTCCCTCCCTTCTGCCACTCTAGTCTCAGTTTAACCAGAGACTTCCACAGGCAATGCGTTCTTTCCTCAAGAGTTTATAAAAACACGTAAACAAGGGTAAAGATGCAAAATATTGAGCAGCAAGGCAGTAAAACACGCCAGTGTTTGTTGTGTTAATTGAATATTCATGAGCTGACTGTTTAAATTACAGTTCACAACTGTTGCGAGCCTGATGAATAATTTAAACGAGGGTGGCCAAAGAGATTGCAAAACTGCATTAGCAAACTGCTCAGGATCAGTGACAGAGAATTTATAATTATCTCAGAATATCCTATAATAAATTCTTGGGAAAGATGCTTTTAATTAGCACAGGTGCTAATTCAGAATGTAGAATGTTCGGTATTAAGGTGGAGTCAGTGGGTCACGCTGGCCTTTCCCTATGTTTCTCTCTCATGTGGGGGTCCCACTGCCTGCCATGGATCTCTGAGTCTGCCCTCAGGCTCTGCATAACCCGCCCCCTGAATCGCTATGATCCACAGTCCCAGCCCAGTTCCAGCTGCTCCATTAGGGACCAGCAGGTGCAGAGGCCTCTGACCTGGGCTCCTTATTTCATCTCTCCTGCTCTTGCCTAGTCTCAGTGGGGCAGCCCGTGGGAGCTTTCCATGTGCTGAGTGGATTCCTCCTCTACCCCTTACCTGAAGGACCCCAGAGACATGATATGCCTAGTCAAGGGACACCCAGGGGCCGGCTGACTTGGGCCAGTGTCTAGGTGCATGAAGATGGGCAGGGCATTGCTGGCAGAGGGAACAGCACAGGCAAAAAAAGGTGAGGAGGGAGGAATGTTCTGTGGGAGGCTGCCAGTGGGGTCCAGGATGAAGAGAGGATTGGAAGAGATGGGGGCTAGCTATGGTGTCCCTCTGCTCCTTAGACAGGGAGGTGTAGGAGATTGATCCCACTTTGGGGCTCAGAGCTCCCAGCCAGCTGGCTCATGCCTCCATGGTTACTGAGTGCCTACTGTATGCCAGGTTGGGGCCAAGAACAAAGCAGATGGTGCCCCCGCTCATGGTGGAGCCCATGGGTCCATGCTGCAGCAGCCAAGTAGTCACAATTGCAGCAAGTGCCATGGAAAACAAAACAGGGTGCCCAGAGAGGAGTCTCAAGGCCCTAATTTAGATGGGAGAACCAGGGAAGGCCTCCTGGAGGCAGGGGCATTCAAGCTGAGCCCTGAAAAGTGAGAAATGGCTAGGGACGCAAACTGGGTCCCAGGGGGAAGGTGGTGGGCTGCAGGCAGCAGCGCTGCTATTCCCATGGGAAGGTGCTGAGGACAGGAGGCCTGGCACAGCCCCCGGGAGCAGAGGGGGTGGGGCCCAGCAGGCAATAGAGGAGCTGGACTGACTATGGGAAAGGGGATCCGTCCATGGGGAGCTTGTCACTAGAGGAGGAAATAACCTGCTTTTCTGGTCCCAAGCCCTGGCTCCAGGGCTTAGAACAGCAAGACCTGAGGTGTTTCTCAGCTTCATTCCCCAGGACTCACTCAGGTGCTCCTTTGCTTATCCTACAAACTTTCCCTGAGCCCTGACCATGTTCTGGGCACTCCTGAGCCCTGAGCAGTGAACAAAGCAGGTGTCCACCCCTGATCCATGGAGCTTACCTCCCAGTGAGGTAGGCTCATCAGCAAGGCAAAGAAGTAACACGTGCCCACTGCTCAGGTAGGCAAATGAAGGCTCACTTGCATCCTTCCAGTCCCAGGGTTGTGTGCAGGCGCATCAGGCTCCCTTCCAAATAGAAAATGAAGGTCAAATTCAGGAACATCGAGGAGTCATAGCTCGGGCAAGTCATTTTTTATTATCCCCCTGCTCTCACACCTGTGGCCAAGGGCGGCTGATTCCACTTCCTCACTGCCATGTGCCCATCAAGTCTGCCTCAGGGGACTCCTGACCCTGCCTCTGGTCTCTTACACTGAGTACAGGAGACCTGCCGGGCCTCCCTCTGCTCACACACCACCCTGGCTCCTCAGTGTCTACCCAGATGGCCACAGAGTCCCAGCATCCCCCAGCCCTTTAGGGTGCTGCCAAGCACCAGCCTCTCCTGGGTCTGCTGTGGTCACAGCAGCTCCAAGGCGGGTTGCCATTGTTGTGTGCAGCCATTCCCCCAATTCTTAAATGACACAGAAAGATTAGTCAGGAAGATTAGTCAAAACAAGGCAGATAACGCTGTGCTGACTCCCTGTAGGGTGATAACGAGATCTTTGTGCTACACTGTAACCACTGGCAAGGAACCTTGGAGAGGCCGGGCCAGCCCATGCTGGGTCTCTGCCCTCTGCAGTGAGAGCAGTTCAGACTTCGGGGTCAGGCAGACCCAGGTTCCAGTCTGGCCTTGTTCTGTCTGTATGAGCTGAGGCCCCTCCCTGAGACCCCATTGCTCGTCTGTATGGTGGAGGCAGCAGCATTGTTTCAGGGTTGTTAACAGAGTGGCCTGTGACCCAAGGAGAGGGCGTGGCCCTGGAGTGGCAAACCCTGCTGGGGTGATTGGTTCTGCAGTGAAGGCCCCATGGGGCATGGCCACAGTGGCAGCAACCCCCTCCACACTCGGTTCTTTCCCCTTAGCAACAGCCCGGAAAGCTGTCCTTTGACAACTGTGCCTGCTCCAGACATGTCTCTCCCCTCGTGGTCCCAGGACAGAGTCAGGGGCCTTGGCTGTATGCAGTTCCTCCTTCCTCCCACTCACTCTGGCCTCTGCCTCCCAGTGGCTGGAAAGCTGCTCTGGTTAGGGACACTTGTGGCCCCACATTGCCCAATCCATTGGGTGCACCTGTATTTACCACGCTGGCCTTTGACTGTGTTAGACAAGCTGGCCACCCCCTCATACCTGAAACACTCTCCCTCCTTAGATCCCTCTGTGTATCATGCTCCTGGGGTCCTCCATGGCTCTGGCCACTCCTCCATGGGCTCCTTTGTAGCCCTCTCCTATCCCTCTCTCTGCTCAGTCCCTTCTCCCAGGCACTGGGCTATAATGGACCTGTCCTTACCAGGAGACCCCACTTGGATCTCCTGCCTGAGCTTAGCCCATTCATAGATGGCCACTTGGCCAGACAGGTCTCTTCCCCCATGTGACCAGCCTGTGCATACCATTGGTGGTCTGGTGCCATCCTTGACCACCTACCATAACCCGTCCCAAATCCTGTGTCTCCCATGGTGTCTCTCATACTCACCTCACTTCACTGAGCCTCTAAAGCTACCTCACTGCTCACCTGGCAGTCACCACCTGCTCTGGACTTTGGACAACATAATTCTGGTTCCCAGGGACCCTCATGATAAAGGCCATGTGTTTACTTGGCATTCAAGGCCCTCCTACCTGGCCCCCACCTGGCCCTCTAGCTCCTCCTTCCCCATCCCTGCTCCTCCCTCTTACTCCAGCCAGGCTGGAGTCTTGCTGATCCTCTAGTCTGCTGTCCACCTTCCTCTTACAGCCTGGTGATGTGTATTGATGGGACAGGGGTCACCTGTGTTCATCACCACAAATCCCCAATGCTCAGCCCAATGTTTGGCACATATCAGCTGACACATACAGGTGCATCTGCTATAATGTGATACACTTCTTCCTGAGAAAACTGCCAAATTCTAAAAAGAACAGAGTTTACTGGAAAAAGAACCAGGGCAAGTCAGTCAGGATCTAGGCAACAGTGTGAGCAGAGGACTGAGAGAAAGCTGTGGCAGTCGTCAGGCACAGACCAGCAAAATGCTGTAAAATCCTTGCAAAGAAACTCTGAAAGAAGCAGGAGAGTATCTTTCTGGAAGCCAGGGCTAAGGACCCCTTTTTGCTGTAGGGTTATGGACAGCTTTCATGCCAGAACCTGTGGCTACTGGGGATAAGATGGGCAAACGGGTGGCAAATGGCAGCAGGAGTGGCCTGATTCCTCTACATCCCATGAGTCCTGCTCTCTTTGCACTCATTACTGTGCAAGCCTGAGCAGTTCTTGGCAATGTGCGACCTTGCCATTGGCGACCTTGCCATCAGGGCTGGGCTAGGAGACGTAGCTGTCTGGCAGAGGAGCATGGGTGGTGTGTGCTGCGCATATCCCTGGAGCCCACTCTTGAGTCTGTCTTTCTCGCCAGATGTGGTGGTCTTTTCAAATGGCAAGACCTATGCTTGCCTTCTTTGTGTACTGGGACCTGTGGCTCCTGGGCTGTCACCATGTGGATCCCTGGGCTGTGACAGTTCACAAGGCCTCAGTTTTGGGCCTCAAGGAGCCAAGAACCCTCCAGTTATCCCATGGTCGTCACCCCAAAATGCTGCTGGAGAAATCTCTGAGCAGCCCACTCGGAGGCCTGTCCTTGTCCAGGAAAAAGAAATGGGCTCCCAGCATCAGCAGGAAGGTATGGGTTTGGGTGACCACGAGGAGGTGGCATGGGCTTGACTGGAGGTGGAGGGAAGAGTCTGGGTGGACATTCACTCAACACTCATTGAAGCCCCGCTAGGTGTCAGGTGCTGCTCTAGTGCTGGCAGCAGTCATCCAATAAATTCTAGGTCTTTGCAGGTGTGAATTTACTTTCTAGCAGGGGGAGTCCATAGTAAACAACAAACTAATGAATAAGTCAGACAGTATGTTAGCAGGTGTTATGGGCCTTGGAAGAAAGACAAAGAACAGCAGCCCAAAGGACATGGAGTACTGGCCCCCGGTGTGTATTGCAGCAGCTCAGCATGGTCCCAGAAGTCTTCCTGGAGTAGCTTGAGCAAAGTCTTGCAGGAGCTGAGGGAGTGTGCAGCCTGGGCATGGCCGCACCCCAGTGGGAACGAGCACTCCATACAGAGGCAAGAGAAAACATAACGGGGCTCTCCAGACTCATCACGATTGCATTGGAGGCAGATCATTCTAGTCGTGGGGGCCTTCCTGCCATTGTGGGGTGTTTAGCAGCCTCCCTGAAATCTACCACCAGATACCACCAGCATCCTCCCAACAGTGACAACCAAGTATTGTCTCCAAATATTGCCAAATGTCCATGGTAGGGCAAAAATGCACCCCGCTATGGAAGGGTTTTGAGGCAGGACCCCACTAGGGAGGTAAGTGCAAGAGAGGGTGAGCAAGGGGAGAGCCATAGGAGGAGGAGGCCAGAGAGGTACCGGGTAGTAGTAGGGGGGTGGGCGATTGTTATGGGGGGCTTATGGCTTAGTAAGGAATTTGACTTTTCCTTGCACTCCAGTAGGGAGCCAGTGCAGGCTCTAAGCAGAGGAAAGAGAGCCTGCATCTCTGAGATGAGAAGCAAAAGGACCAGGGCTCCATCCCTGCCTGAACAGAAATTACGCCCACCAGTGGGGCCTGCCCAGCAGCGCAGCTGCCTGTGTTTGCAAACCTTTCTTCAAAGACAAAACCAGCTCTGAAGGGGACAAATTGCTTTTCATTCACATCCTTCCCTGCTGGGCCTTCATATTCATAACAGGATGATCAGTATAACCAGGCATGGGGCTGTTGCTTTAAAGGATAAATTAGTGTGACTCTTAACTCAATAATTAAAACTGTGATGGCGCTTGGCCTGCAGGGATAATGTACTATTATTATAGTCGTTTGTTTCAATTAAATGCTTACTGATTTTACAATAGCAGCTGGGCACCTGTGTGCTATAGCTATTACTCTGAACAAGACATCTAAATTTCAGGAGAAATTTGTCAGCGTGCAAAAGCTCTCCCGCCAAGCATGAAAGTTTATTAGAAATACTTACCAACAAGGCTTCCAGGCGAGGGGCAGCACTGGGGAAGGCTTTCTATTGGCTTTCTGCTCTTCTCTTTTGTGCTGGAATTTTTTTTTTCGTAAAAAGGGGATAATTTTCAAATATCTGGCTCTTAAAGCCTGAGGATATTTCAGAGAGCAGAGTGCTGCTGGGAAAGGTGGTATGGGAGCTTTGGCTGAGACTTCTGACATCACTAATTCCAGGGTTGCAGGAGGCTGAAAAGTGCCCCTGCCCCAAGATGTCCACATTGTAAGCCAGGGGGACTTTGTAGAAGTGATGTAATTGGAGAGAGCTTGGCTGTGCTGGGTTATGGGCTGGCAGGGATGGGCTGACAGCCAGGATCCCTGGAACGAGACTCAGAGATGAAGACTGTGTTCAAGTTTTAGGAAGAACACTTTGAGGAACATCTTCGTAGGAGGAATGGAGACAGGGTTGGACAGAGAAAGAACCTGAGCCATAACGCATTCCTACAAATGCCTCAGCGAATCCCATGGTCAGCCCTGAAATTAGAATGCTCCTTTGGCACCAGAGTTTTTGGGCAAAGCCCTGGCTCTGGGAGTCCCAACAGACTCGGCTCAGCTACCCATTCCCAGTGTGCCAATTGAAGAGACTGGTAGTCCTACATAGCAGAGAAAGAACAGATAAAGGGGTCCCGTGACCTCACGTCCATCCTCGAAGAACTGACATGGGCTTTAGGTTGAAGTGGAGGAAGAATTAGAACAGGGGCAAGAATTATGCCTAATTAAGGAGGCCTGCTCAGAGTGTGATCCAGCTGACTGGGTGGCAGTTCTGGTTCTGGGGGCGGTCTCAGGAAATCACTGTTACTGCTGTCGTTACTTGAGTAGTAGTTTCAGTCCCTTGTCAAAAAGATGTTTTTGTGGGTTTTGTTTTTTGAGATAGGGTTTTATTGCATAGCCCTGGATGCTCTGGAACTCACTGTGTAGACCAGGCTCACTTTGAACTTGTGTTGATCCCCCACCTCTGCCTCCTGAGTGCGGTGTTTACAGGTGTACACCACCACGCCCAGCTAGTCCCTTGTCAAAGAGATGTTTATTGAGCAATGTTCCTTGAATCCAAAGTGGCTGTAGGTTTAGGATAAGGACTGGATACCTTCAGATGCCTCTTGGGAGTCTGGAAAAGGACAACCATGGATCCATGTGAGGACTCGAAACTCTCTAGCAAAAGTAATTTGTAAGTGCCCGTTATATGTCTTAAGTTGAGTGGAGGGGATGGGGCCTTGGAATCTTGACTTCGCCTCATACAGGCACCCCTGGGGAGGGGTCATAGCCATGGGTGGGGGGGTCCATCAGCCAGAGGCAGTTCCTACGGAGGGAGCCAGCAGCCCAGCAGCTGGGGACCTGAGTGTCAGGGTCCTTCAGTAGCCTTGGCAGCATGCCACAGCATTGCCTAAAGGGGTCACAGTAGCACCAAGTCAGAGAGAAGCTGTGGCATGAGGTCAGAGTAGGAGCCCAGCAGGAGGGAGATTTCCAAGCAGGAGCTTGCTAAGGCATGCTGTGCAGTGGGGTGGGCAGAGGACACATGCCTGGGAGCCCACTGACCTCAATATGAACTGACAACTAAGTGACCTTGGGCACATGACCTCCCATCTGACCCTCAGCTGCCTCATCTGTAAAGTGACCGTAATAAACACTCCTCACCCCTGGGTGAGATTCCCCTGTAGCAGAAGGCCAGGGCCTGGTGGATGGTAACTGCCACATGAAGAGTAGGTACTGCTGCTATTCCTTTCTTTCGGTACTGGGGGTTGAACCCAGGGCCTCACGCCTACATGCTTTGCAATTGCTGGGCCACTGAGCTTTGTGAGTGCTGGACCACTGAGCTGTGCCCCTAGCCTTTTTTTTTTTTTTCAACTTTTTGAGACAGGGTCTCACTGAGTTACGCAGACTACCTCTGGTCTCAAACTTGCAATCCTCCCGCCTCTGCCTCCGGAGCTGCTGTGATTATAGATGTGCACCACCAGGCCTGTCTTCTTTCTTTCGCCCCTCCCTCCCCCGGCCCCATCTCTCAGTCTCTCTGTCTCTCTTTCCTTTCTTCCTTCCTTTTCTTTCTTTCTTCCCTTCTTTCTTTCTTTTTTAACCAACAACATTGAGTTAATACAGGGGTTGGCAATCTGGCCATCAGGGAAAGGCTCTCAGCCCTTTTTGTAAATAAAGTTTTATTGGCACTCAGCCACAGCCGTTCATTTGCATAGTGCCTGAGGCTGCTTTTCTGCTACAGCAGCTGAGTTGGATAGTTAACAACAGATACCATCTGGCCTGCAAAGCCTAGAATATTTAATATCTGACCCTTTACAGGAGCTTGCCAACTCCTGATGGAACAAGTATGACAAATATTTGGGAAGTACCAGCCCTGGGCCAGGCATTATGTCGTGATTTTTATCATCATTGGCGCCTCCCTCCTAGCTCACCTCTCCTGTCCTATTTCAGAACCTCTTCCCAGCCCACATGAGCTCCAGTTCAAGCTCATATCTTGAACACGGTCATGGGAGAAGAAGGAGAGAAACTTCTCCATGTTGAATACCTACTATATGCATGGCTCTATAGAAAGTCCTCACAGCTGCCCCCTAGGATAGGTTCATTACCAGCTCGTTCACTGGTCAGAGCTATTGAGGTCTGTATGGGAGGAGGGAGAGGGTCCCAGACAATAAGCAGAGAGAATTCTGGCTTTCCTGCTTCCTAACTTGTGATTCTGGCAAAGTCCCTTGGCTTCTCTGAGCTTCCGTGTCTTTATTGTAAGTTGGGAGAAGAAAGCATTTTTATCACAGTTGTTTCCAGAACCCCAAGAAGCACAGTGCTGTGCAGAGTGCTCGCTGATGGAATGAATACTCAGTGTGAGTACCGTTGGCATTGTTGTTCCCACCCTACAACAAGGTTGCTGGTGTCTGCTGGGAAGGGATGCTCTGAAGCTGTACGGTGCTAGTCGGTGGCTTCTAATCTCCCTTTGAGGTCTGGTGGTGCTCAGAAACTAAGGAGTTTCAGGACCCTCTTGAACCTAGGCATGGGCTTATGTGACAGAACATGAAGGAGAGGAAGGAGCCACTGTTGCCCCCAGGAACAACCTTCCTATTTCCAGAGTCTGTGTTTAAGGGCACCTTGGTCCCCTCCAACAAAATAGGACGAGGTGTCAGGTCTGTGGATCAGCAGAAGGCAGGAGGGAGTTGGTGTGAGTTCTTACTCTGCCCACGTGTGGGTAATGCTTGGCACCCAGGTGCTGTCCCTTGAGACTGCAGCTGGGGTATCTGTTCCTGCTGCCCTGAGCATTTGTGAAGCCTGTGAACCAAACTGCAAACCTAATTACATTCACAAGGCTGCCCCTCCCCACTGGCTCCTCTGCCTTGTTCTTCCTCAGAAAGGTGCAGATGTGGCTTCGGCTGTGGCCAGATGTTTCCATGTAGTTTGCAGGAGGCCACTTTGTGCAGTTCCCAGACATCTCCCACGCACCGGCTGCACGCCAGGCCCTCGCAGGTGCTGGGAGGCAGGTGTCTCTGAACAAAAGCAGATGCTCACGTGCTTCCCCCAGGGCCCTGGGGAGGCTCTGGAAGAGAGAGCATCTGGGGATAAGGAGGAGGGCAATGGCAGGGAGGGCTTCTCCAAGGAGGCAGGGAAGCCCTGGAGGCTGATGACACAGAGGGATGCCCCATCTAGGAGAGCCCCACACGTCCCCAGGGAGCTCTGGGAAAGTGGGGACAGATTATGCAGATCTCGGTGCGGACTTATACAAGGCCGTTGCCTAGTACGGCCAGGGAAGTGCTGAGAGACACTAAGGAGGGGAGACACAAACTCACTATGCAGCCCCAGGCTGACCTCAAATGCCACATCCTCCCGCCTCAGCTTCCCAAGTGCCCGGATTATAGGCATGCCCCACCAAGCCTGGAAGGAGGGACATTTTATACCCCAGAGGGTCACTGTGGTGGCCAGCATGGCACCTGGACTCAAGGAAGCCACCTGGGGATGAGCAGGGCTGGTGCAATGGTTTGGGAACCCTGCTATGGACTTGGGTACAAGTAGTTTCGGGATTGAAGGCAGGAAGCCCTCAGAGGGAAGGAGGGATGTGAGGCTGGAAGGGGCTCGTGAGCCATTGCCACTGTGGGCAACAGGAAGGCAGTCCTGCTAGGGACTCTCAGAGAGCCCTGTGCAGTCCAAGTCAGACCTGCCCTGTGGGAGGGAGAAGCCAAAGGTTATCCACAAACTTCTGTGCCTCACGGGCCCAGGTTGGTCCTGGGCACTCTGTAACTCAGGACCAGGTGGAGGGTGTCCGGTGAGGCTCCCTGGAGCAGAGTCTGAGGCAGGCTGGCTGGGCAGGCTGGTTATTGATAGGCACTCTCTGGAGAGGGGGCTGCAGGAACTGGGGCCCACCCGTGAATGGCGTCAGCTGGACACTTACTTCAGCCTGATCCCATGGGATGGCTGAACCACAGATCGAGGGGCCAGCCTGCTAGACCCCTGTGTCAGCCCAGCCACAGTGAGGTCTGCTGCAGGGCAGGTGCTGGGGTTGGTAGAGTGTCGTGGCCTCTTGAGGACAGCAACTCCCATTTGACCGATGAACAAGGGGACAAGTGTCAGCATTCCCAACACATAGGAAATGGGGACAGCAGCATGATGTGAGGGATCAGGTCAGGTACCCAGAGTCCACTGCAGTGGACATCTTTAAACAGCAGGCCTCCAATTAGGGACATATTTTTCACTCTGGGAAAATTAGGACAGAGTTCGTGAAATGCCCTAGGAAGTCTGGATGCTTGGTGGTTGTCCCATGTCTTATTTGTTCATGTCTACTAACAACAGTCATATATTTGCTTTATGGAAGGGTCTTCTTCCTCACCGTAAGAGCCTGACATCCATGGGGAAGGGCTGGCTCATGCCCAGAGCTTGGCGTTATGTCCAGAACAAGCAGGGTTTTCTGAAAGATCTGCTGAGAGTTTGTGTCGGGAACATTTGTAACCACAGTGGGAGTGAGAATTTGACATCCTTCCCAGACAGCATCCGTGCCTGTTGTTCTGTCTGTCATTTTATTCAAGAGAGCCACCAACCGTTTGCTTTTGCTGTGTGCAGACTCTAACTGAGGAACAAAGAATATAAGGAAAAGTCATTGGATAATTTACAAAATCTGTAGCTCCCAAGTGCCTTCTGAGGTCTACTCTGAAAAATAGGATGAAAACATTTACTCTTAACAAACTGCATCACACCATGTACTCCTGTGGTGGGAGAACTCAGCATCAGGGAAGACTGCTTGCAAATAACATATGTGATTACTGGATTTGAAAATCCAGTGAAAATACTGAGCAACACCCCTGATAACCAAATAAGCAAAGATAATTGGCTCAACATTTCTGCCTCCCCCCCCCCCCCCCCCAAAAAAGAAGTTCAAGAGCTCAAAATTATGATGAAAAGATGAAAGAGCCTGGTGATTCAACATATGTTTATGGGGGGGGGGGTGTCAGAGAAAAGGTAATAATCTAATAAATAATAATGGAAAATGAAAAAAATCTGAACATGGAGTTATCATATGACCCAGCAATTCCACTTTTAGATATGTGCCCAAGAGAACTTAAAATAAGTCAGGTGCCATGGCACATGCCTGTAATCCCAGCGACTTGAAAGGCTGAGGCAGGACAAGTGCAGGTTCAAGGCTAGAGACAGCCTGTGCAACCTAACAAGACCTTGTCTCAAAATAAAAAAAAAATTTAAAGGAGGTCTAGGAGTATGACTGAGTTGTAGAGCACTTGTCTAGCATGTGTGAGGCCCTGAGTTCAACCCCAAGTACTGCAAAACAAACGATCAAACAAAAACCCCACAAAAACACAAAAAGCAAAAGTATATGCAATGTGTTCACAGAAAACAAAACTTTGCACATGATTGTTCATAGCAGACTATTTTGTAATAGGCATAAAGTGGAAAGATCTTTAATATCCATCAACTGATGAATGGTAGAGCCATACAATGAAATATTATTTAGCTAAAAAATGAAATTAAGTATGCATACACGCTACATACAACATGGATGCACCTTGAAAAACAGTATTTTACAGGACATAAAATGCCACATATTGTGTGATTCCACTTACATGAAATGTCCAAACAGGTAAATCTATAGAGATGGTGGACATCAGTGGACATCTGGAGCTGAGGAAAAGAGAAAATGGAGAGTGACTGCTAATGGGTACCAGGCTTCTTTTCGGGGTGATGAAAATGTTTTGGAATTATAGTAACGAGGCTGCCTAACCCTGTGAATATACTAAAAACTATGAATTATACATTTCAAGCATGGATTTTATGGCATGTGAATAATGTAAAAAGTAAAAACTTCCTCCCATCTGCAAAAGCAAAAAGGAAAATGTCACTTATCTGAAGAAAGTAGAAAATATTCAGCTCTAAAGAGCCCACCAAGTATCAGCAAAATTAAGTGTGTTGCCTACATGTTAAAATATCATAGTGCAATTATTTATTTCAAAGAAACTACACAGTTAAAAAAGCCATTATTATTGTTTAGACTAGGTTTTTTTCCTAAAAGGATTGGGAAGCCAATGATGAGTTTTAAGAAGGGGAGTAGTAGGACCTGATTTACATATTTTGAGGGGTGGCAATGTCATGGGAGGGAGGAGGGTAGGAGAGATTTAGGACTTACTGTGGAGGAAGGGCCAAGAGTGAGTCATGTGTCCAGGGCCAGGGCAGGGGATGTATGAGGAAGGGAGAGATGGAAGTGGGGGTCCGGGTCTGGGGCGTGGGCAACAATGGGAAGGATGATGCCACTCGTCGTGTTGGTAGAACTGAGCGAGGAACCAATTTAAGGAGCATCAAGGGCTCCCTTTGCCACATGGTCAGTCTGATGTATGTTGCGGCATCCAGGTGAAGATGTCAGTCAGGCACCTGAATGTAGAGTTGGAAGCTAGGCTGTGGGTTAGGGGATCAGTCTTGCCTTATTTGAGACATTTCATGATGCATAACATGGCCAGTTATGTCCTGTGGATGGCACTCATTCCCATCACAGACTTCCCAGAGCTCATCACATTTGAGTTCTACGCTGTTATTTGATTACCGTTGTCATTATTATTTAGTTCTAGATGTGGTTTTGAAGGAATAAATATTACAGATGCAAGTTCTGCTTCTTTTGCATCTGTCTCTCAGAAGGAAATAGCCTCTATTCTGTTGTGTTTTTATGTTTTCACCACATTTTTATATATCCTTAAACACTTTGTAGCAATGTTCCATGTTCTGAACATGTACATAAAGTATTTAGACTGTGTGTGTCCTTCTGAAGTTCTTTTCCTTCATTACTATTTTTTAGTTCATTCACATTGGTGTGTGTGGCTTTAGGTCATTCACTTTGACTTTGACCAAAATTCTGTTATGTGAATAGACCACAGATTTTCCATGTTTCCAAGTTGATCAACATTTAGGTTATTTATAGTTTTTCTGGAATTTAAAAAGATGCCATAATGATCATCTTTGTTGGAACATGTAGTTTTCAAAAGGTAATACCATGACTCTCATACAAATATAAAATGAAAACATGTCAAAAACTTACTTAACTCATTATTAATGAGGAAGCCAGTAAGATATTAAGCACTTTGAAGGAGAATCTGAAGAATAGACACATTCTTAAGTGATCAGGAGTGTTGAAATAAATTTGCTAATAAATGCAAACCTGGTAAATATCTATAGAATAATAGAATATAATATTTGGAATCATCTTTTCTATAGGGTGGTATCAATTATATGTCTACCAGACAAAATTTATTTACATTTTTATGGACCAGCATCAGTTGCATTCCATCCTCACACACATTAGAATGGTGATATAGTTTGGATCTTTAATGTTCCCAAAAGGCCTATATGCTAAAGGTATGGTCTCTAGCTTATGGTGCTATTAGGAGGTGGCAGAACCTTTAGGAAGTGGAGCCTTTGGGAATGGGAGGTCATTGCAGTCATGCCCTTGAAGGGGATTTAGGACCCTGGCCCCTTCATCTTTCTCTGTTTTTTGTTTCCTGGTCTCTGTGAGGCGAGCAGACCTCCTCCACCACATGCCCCCTGCCATGATGTGCCATGTCACCACAGGCCCAAAGGCAATAGGGCCAAGTGACCATGGATGGAAACCTCCAAAACCAGGAGCCAAAATAAACCTTTCCTCCTTAAAATTTGATTTATCTCAGGTATTTGTTATAGTGACAGCTGACTAATATCGGGGAGAGAGACAGAGAGAATGCCAGAGAGCAACAGAGTGCATGCAAATATGGGTGAGAATGTGGAGAAATTGGAACTCAGGTACATTGTTGGTGGGAATATAAAATAGTGTGTGGAAAACACACTATTAAAACTGTGGAAAACAATATGGTGATCCTATAAAATTACTATATGATCTGGCAATTCCATTTCTGTGTATATACCCAGAAGAATTGATGGAAGTATCTTTAAGAGAGATTGGCATGTTC
Organism: Pedetes capensis; assembly: GCA_007922755.1. NCBI lineage: Eukaryota > Metazoa > Chordata > Mammalia > Rodentia > Pedetidae > Pedetes > Pedetes capensis. The sequence continues at coordinate 2,517 of VMDO01001667.1, read as the reverse complement.
ATGTTCATAGCATCACTATGTACAGTGCCCCAAAGGTAAACATAACCCAAGTATCCATTGACAGATAAAATGGATAAGCAAAATGTGCTGCATATGGTAGACTATTACTCAGTCTTTAAAAGGGAAGAAAATTCACTGGAATATTAACCTTAAAAATGGAAGGAAATTCTGACTTATGCTACGACAGAGATAAATCTTGAGGACATAATGCTAAGTGAAATAGCCAACCCCAAATATGGTTTCATTTATATGAGGTACCTTGTGTTGTTGTTGTTAGGTGCCATCGAGTTGATTGCTGACTCATAGCAACCCTATGTACAACAGATGAAACACTATTGTCAGTGCTTCTCTGCTATTCATAAGGTTTTCAGTGGCTGATTGGCATTTTTTTTTTGGTGGGGGGAGTGGGTTGCTGGGTCCTTCTCCCAAGCCTGTAGCACCTGATGTTCCCAGGTAGTCTCCCATCCAAGTATCCAAGTACTAACCAGGCTGACTCTGCTTAGCTTCCGAGATCTGACGGGGTCAGACACCACAGTGGTACGGCTGCAGGCATGAGGTACCTGTTGTTGTTGTTGTTGTTAGGTGCCGTCAAGTCTGACTCATAGTGACCCAATGTACAGCAGATCAAAACACTTCCCAATTCTGAGCCAGGCACATGATCTTTTTTATGTTTAAGCCCATTGTTATAGAGACTGTGTCAATCCATCTGGTGGAGGGTTTTCCTCTTTTTTGTTGACCTGCCACTCCCATGAGGTACCTAGAGTCATCAAATTCAGAGATAGAAAATAGGATAGTAGTTTCCAAGGGTTGGGGCCAGGGAGGAATAGGAGGTTATTTAATAGATATGGAGGTTCAGTTTGGCAAGATGAATTCCATGGATGGTGACAATGGTAAAACAGTCTTAATGCACTTAATGCCACCAAAATTTATGCTTTAAAAGGGTTAAGATGGGAATTTTTGTGTTATGTATGCTTTGCCATGACTTTAATTTTTAAATGATAAAAAAATCACAGTAATATCATTTTCCCACAGCATACAAAGTTGTAAAATAGCCTAGTCAAAGACAAAAGTGGCATTCTGATACAATGAGACAGGCCAGAGGTCCACGAGACAATGCCCAGCACTGTATTGAAAGGACACTTATTTACACATTTCAAAGTCTTTCATGATTTTTTCTTGTAGTATATATGTTGTCTTGCATGTGTGGGAAAGTTCTTTATTATAAATATCTTGGAGAATTGCTTATAGTTTTGCTAGGTTATAGGATATGTGCATTTCAATATACTGGATATTATCAAATAATTTGCTAAAGGATTGAGCTCACTAGTTTACACTCCCAACAGCACAAGAAGCAGGAACCCAAATGGCCCAGTCAACTTATGAAAAAGTGTTCTACTAGTGATCACCCTGACTTGTCTGTCAGCTTGTCGTGCTATAGGGGCTTGCATGTTGCTATGATGCTGAAATCTATGCCACTGGTATAATAGATACCAGCAGGGTCACCAGCAGGGAAACCTATGGCAGACAGGTTTCAGCTGAGCTTCCACACTAAGACTAGAGAGAAGGACAAGGTTAACCCAATCTGAAACAATTATCCATTGAAAACTCTATGAATAGCTGAGAAACACTGTCAGAGAGAGTGCTGGAAAGTGAGCTCCCCAGGTTAGAAGGCACTCAAAAGATGACTGGGGAAGGATTGCTTCCTCATGGTAGAGTTGACTTTGATGACAAGAATGGAGTAAAGCCCCAGGGATTTTCATTTGCTGATATGGCACAACTCAAAATGAGAAGGAACAACTGTAAACATCCATTAATAATTAAGACATGGAATATACATAGTGTGAATCTAGGAAAATGAGAAATCATCAGAAGGGAAATGGAGCGCATAAACATCAACATTCTAGGCCTCAGTGAGCTAAAATGGACTGGCATAGGCCATTTTGAATCAGATAATCATATCGTCTATGATGCTGGGAATGACAGATTAAAGAGAAATGATGTTGCATTCATCATCCCCCCCCAAAAAAAAAAAAAAAAAAAACTTAAGATCTGTCCTGAAGTATAATGCTGTCAGGGATAGAATAATGTCCATATACCTACAAGGCAAGCCAGTTAATAAGAGTTATCATTCAAATTTACATACCAACCACTAAGGCTACAAATGAAGATAGGGAGCATTTTTATCAGCCTCAGCAGTATCTAATTGATCAAACATGCAATCAGGATGCACTGATAATTACTGGTGACTGGAATGCAAAAGTTGGAAACAAAGAAGGCAGCTCAGTAGTTGGAAAATAAGGCCTCGGTGACAAAAATGATGCTAGAAATTGCATGATAGAATTTTGTCAGTCCAACAACCTTTTCATTGCAAATACATGTTTTCACCAACATAAACAGTGACTATACACATGGAATTCAACAGATAGAACATACAGGAACTAAGTTGACTACATTTGTGGAAAAAGATGATGGAAAAGCTCAATATCTAAAGTCAGAACAAAACCAGGTGCTGATTGT